>NJDC01006568.1:50740-72353 GCA_002245475.1 Calephelis virginiensis | reverse complement strand
AATCTACGACACTTTTGGTCTAAAAAGTGTTTCTCTTAATTACCAATAGAGGTGTTGTTCAAAGTTTTTATACGAATAATTTACATCTACAGTAGCGAGTACAAACTTGATAAGACGTAAACTCATGGTAATGGCTTTGTTTCGCAAATTGCAGAATGTGTACTTTTTAAAATCGTTTCCGAATTTAGCCACGTCTTTTTATTTTTTAGTTTTACTCCATCTCTCGGGTCCCAGAGAAATTACTCAAACAGTCTAATGGTAAGTAACAATGACGATAACACCTGGATGTGTGTGACACGAGATTAAAAATTGACAGTAATCATCACTATAGATAATATACTATGACCATAACTGTAGTCTTTGATCTTCGACGTCACAGTCAGATGTCATTTTGACTCCGTCATCTGACGATAAAGTCGCTGCTGTTCATACAATTTTGACATTATGTTGACTGTGCACCCATTATTAATAATAATGGTTTGAGCTTAACTAAAAACCAAATAGCATGTCACACAACAATCTTTGTAATTATAGCGTGAATTATTTTAACGACAAAAATCAAAAACTTTAACATTAATCATTTCAATAGGGAATGTAACATAAGGAGATTCTAACACCCGTATTCAAGTAATGAAACAACGCCGTGCGAAATACGACATTTAGCTATACCTAGTAGCTCGGCAGCTATGCGTCGATTTTGACAAACGCAATTTGAAATCACTCAAGTAACGTTTATGAATAGGTTTGACTGTCCCTATGCGTTCGTTAGACCTCATAGTGTTGTTTATGATTTTTTTTTTTTGGAATGACTAATGTGTTGCCAACCTCGCGGTTTTTACAACTTCACCTGGCTTTGTGGGCCGAGCAGAGTGCTCAGCCCGAGACATCATTATTTAGATGGATTGGACTGTTCCCTACAACGCCAGCAACAAGGGCTGTCTCCCGGGAGACCGTACCTCGACTTGGTGCTGCGTTCTGGTTACTGGGTGGACTAGGTGGAGGAATAGTGGCGGCTCGTCGCTCGGCGTTAAGCGTCGGGCGCAAGAGAGGTCTTCGTCGCCTAGACTGGCGGCGACGATGTAGTGTAGTGTCCTGTGAATTTGTTTGAGAGGGAGGCTCGCGTTTCGCGTGGTTGTTGGATCTGGCGGATCCGATAACACATGACGGGGTTTCCTAAGTTTGGCGGGCGCGTTTGCGGCCAGTGTGTAGTCACACGCGGGTGGTAACACCGGGTTAGGGTGCGCAGCCGTTATTTCAAAGTAACGTTCCGATAGTTCTTTGAAATGCTGCGCTATTGTAGGCAAATCTAGGTCGCGATGTAGGTCCTTGTTGCGTACATATCACGGACAACCGGTGGCAGTACGCATGAACCTATTTTGGACTATTTGTAGCTTTTTAAGATGGGTCGGGTACGTATGTGCGAAGGCTATACTTGCCTAAGCTAAGATTGGATTTTGTAAAGCGTCACTTTGTTACGAAGTGACATTTTACTGTCTTTATTAATTTAATTAGTCGCCTCTGTGGTCTAGCGGTTCAGTTGTTTGACTTGACTGCAAGAGGTCCCGGGTTCGAATCCCGGGTCGGGCAACAAAAAAGAAAAATTTGGTTTTTCCAATTTTCTAATAAAAAAAATGTTGCCCGAGCATAGTATCTTCACACCTATATCCCCGAAGAGGTAGGCAAAAGGAACAACCAGGCACCCACGACTAGCCAAAGACACTAAGTCCCATAATGTGATAAGTGGCAAGCCTACCGCCAACCGGGCACATGTTCATCCCGATCAACGTTTTTTTATTGGAAAATTGGAAAACCCAATTTTCTTTTTGTTGCCCGACCCGGGATTCGAACCCGGCACCTCAGGCAGTCAAGTCCAACAACTGAACTGCTAGACGACAGAGGCGAATATGTTATTTTGAGGTATAAACCCCATTCCTGTAAAATTTCATCTAAATCCGTTCAGTTCTCTGTGCGTGAAAGAGTAACAAACATCCATCCATTCTCACGAACTTGCGCATTTATAACATTAGTATGATTTAAAAATTTCCCAAGATCCGCCGTATACTTAACAAATCGACCTTGTGCCCTCTTTAGGAACTCGGCTACGTTTGAAAAGACAAATACAGTTGCATGAAAATCATAGACATTGCAATAATCGCGTTTCCTTCACCACGGACAATGGACATCCTGTTGTTCCAAGGACGTCATTGTGTACAATATTTAAAACAATGGTCAGTAGAACGGTGGTACGGTCGCACTTTCACTGACGCATTGTTCTTATTTACTATCCGAAACTCCTGAACTTTACGTCAAAGTATTATGATGGTTATGTAAGGTAATATGTGAATAAATGTTATTTTTAAAAATGGGTACCTACCTAGGTACCAAATGAAAGGTCTTTCGTGCTATTTTGTCTATGATCGTATTCAAGAGTGCTATAGTGAAGAGAGTGGGTATTCAATTTGTGTCGACTGATGTCACTTTTTTGCTGTTACCTAATACCTCCAAAATTCCTGTTTGAAGTGTCATCTATTAATTTTAAGTTGATAATAATTTACATGCTTTGAAAAACTTCCACACATTGAAACTGTTCATGGATCATGTGCTGGATTACCAAATAGGCCAGACTAGACCGTGGCCTGGGGCCCCCGACGATCAAGGGCCTCCAAGAAAATTTGACATGAATTTATTTTCGAAATAAAATTTTTAATTTGTATGTTTTTTTTTTCAAATTGAAAAAAAATATTCGTATTTATTTGTTACGTTTATTGGATTTTGTTTTTCGTTTGTTTTTCCATTCAATTTTCAAATTTCAAATTGCGCGCTTAAATACCAAAACAGCGCTTGCAAGCCCGAGCAATCAAGCAATCGAGCAAGCAAAACAAACATTTTACAATACTTTTAAAGGCCCCAAAATCAAAATGGCCTAGGGCCTCCTATGGGCTTAATCCGGCACTTAAACTGTTAAATGAATAACATTTGTACTGTTTAACGTATCATTAACGTGCGTGATATTTGAAATATTTCATCATGAAATTATGAAAACTGAAGTAATGCCTGGCCGCAGTCCATGTTGAAACAAGATGTTGGATATATCATGACATTCCATTACCATTGACGCTAACATATTGATGTCGGAATATAATGACCCCATCGTCAGCTGGTGGTGGGTTACATTCTGGGTGGAGGGTAGTAGTAGTAGCCTATAGACTTGCTAACGTGCTTAAGACGACTTTAAGATAGCGACGCACCTGTGACAGTCAGTCTCTAAAGACAAACGTAACTTACTTCGTTTTTATTCATATATTGATATTAAAAAAGTTAGCGATATAAGGGGGCGTCTATTATTTCGTAAGGTTTATATGTATATGTAACTAGCTAACTCGGCAAACGTTGTTCTGCTACATTTTTAATATGAATTAATTTAAAAAATATTTGGGATGAATCACCACTTAACCACTTAGGGGTACGAAAAATAGATGTTGGCCGATTCTCAGACCTACTCAATATGCTCACAAAATTTCATGACAATCGATCAAGCCGTTTCGGAGGAGTACGGGAACGAACATTGTAACACGAGAATTTTATATATGTTACTAGCTGTTACCCGCGGCTTCGCTCGCGAAAAATTTAGATGTAAGCTATCCTATCTTTCAAGTTAGACCAAACTGCACACGGTGTGTAAATTTGATTAAAATCGGTTAAATGGTTTAGGAGTCTATTGAGGACAAACATTATGACACGAGATTTATATATATTAAGATATATTAAGATATATATTAAGATACATATTAAGATATATATCAAGTTTAGTACGAGTTACATCTCGGCACTCTACCACCAGTGGCGTTGTTTGTAATAACTCATTTAGCTTTTGTTTTCCTCTTATAACCTGCCTGGCAGGAAAACAGGTGGTCTACTCTACGCAGGAGACCTTGACCAACACGGAGAAACGATGATGGAACCGGATAGTGGTTATACGAACTCCGCAGGTAGTTAAACGTTGTAATCCCATTGAGTTTGGTCTCGTTTGACCTGCCTTGAGTGCTTTGGTGCCATGTAATGACTAGAGTTTAGCTGGAAGATAGCCATAAGAATGTGGTTATTAAAAGGCTTCAGTTTAATGACAGGGAAATGTTGATATAATGGATGGCGCCTCCATTGATTATGTCAACATTTCACTATCATCAAGATCATAGAAACTCCTAAAATTCTCAACATTATCCTATCGTTTTTGGGATTACTTGATACGTTATGAAATCTTCTCAAGTCTGTTGCTGAGATATTATTACAAAAAAAAATTTTTACAACATTTTATTTTTAAATATTTATATGTTAAAAAGTAATAAAAAAGTACGGGAGTGACGGCAGAAGTGAAAACTTGAAAATTAACGTTGTGCATTTTTGATATTTTGGAATGGTTAGGGAATAATTATTTTGCACAAAGTACTTTAATTGTCAGTATGAAAGTACTTACTATCATTTATGTGGTAGAATACAATATTCATTTATTGCGCTATCGTACAAACAAACATGACGACACGAACATTCGCGCAAGCGCCCTGCGCCGTCTTACGAATTTTCGATCAGGTCACGTGTCCTGTCGCGAGTTTAGAAGTTTTTACCTATTCCAAAAAAGTGCGCAACGCCGCTAAAGAAGTTTTCACTTCAAAAAAATGAAGTATGAAGTTGTAAAGACCTCGCATGTAGCAATTCATTTATCTTTCAAAATAAGAAGGGAGAAACTTGCAACGACTCCCCTTAACATTAAGGTGGGGCTTAAACTAACGCCAAATAAATTGTGGTTTAGTTCTGTTCTGGTAACCTTATGGCCTTTCTAATAAAATGTGTTGTGTCACTGTGCAGCAGCCATTTACTGCATTTTATTTGCTTGCCTTATTTTTAATAAATGGCTAATTTGTTTTCACAACTTTACTGAGGCTGAGCACTGATTACTCAGAAAATTATACGGTTTGGTTTATTATCTAAGTACAACGCCAACACCAAGGGCTGTCTCCCGGGAGACCGAACTTCATCTAGTTGCGCGAAGGCTCTGTATGCACGAAGGCTAAGATTGGTCTAAATTCTATGCGCATGCCATAACTTAAACAAATGTTGCACTTGTGACAATTGCCAAGAAATAATATGCTATATCTTAGAATTATTTAGAATTAAATATTACACTCGTATTAAGATCTATCAAACTGTAAAGGGCTGATCTAAAAGATGATGATATTAATGCTGTAATATTACTCCAGCCTCAATAAAAAGCCTATGACGATCGGTATAAAACGTGTCCATATTTGTACAGGCAGTCACCGCGACGAGTTGTCATTATCTTACAGTTATTCGGTTATCCCGCACATGTAACTGTCGCCCAATGCAATTTCTAGGTACACTCAGGTGCATAAATATATATTAAATTAGTGAGAAGTGTATGGTTGATAGAGATATGCCAACTCAGAAAGATGATTCACGATTTAACTCGAGTTGAATATTAACCTAACCTAACTTGACTTGGAAAAAACTAACGAAATGGGTAAATGATTTGTTTTGTTTTACCAATTTAAGGGCCAGTCATAAAAAATGATGTCATTCGATTGATATATTACAAAACATAAGTACAAAAAATAATCATTAAAGTTTAAACCAAAGCACCTTGCAGTTGCAGTTGCAATCTCTAGACAGGTCTTTAAAAATGACATTGAAGTTTTTAATCTATATAGTAATACGTGATGCCAAAACTTTGACCCCTTTTTACGAAAATTGCGCTGACGCAGGAGCATAAAATTAGGCACACTTATAGTTTATGTGTAGGTGAAGTGCAGAACGCTAATATTTTTCAATAATAATGCTTATAAAGTACATTAAATCAATAAATGAAACATTACCCACACTACCATGCATTTGACACAAACAAACAAATATATTGATGATAACGATAAAAGATCACTGATGGCGCATTAAAAAGTTTTAAAACAAAGTAGTTGATCTTGAGAAATGAAGATGGTGTTCTTATTAACAAGATATTAAAATTTGTTATGGTCTATGCTACATTCTTCAAAGGAGCCACCTAAGCCTGTGTACCATGAACATTTTTTAAATCGGTCATAACTTTAATGGAAGTATTTTATCGCAATCATATACCCACGTTTTCTATAATTTCATGCAGATAAGCACGACCTACATTCTTATGTTGCCGTAGCTTAGACCGCGGCTTCGTCCGCGTGGTAATAATCCACAACTTCTAACTTCAGTAAAATACATTCGATTACTGACTGACTAACTAACCAGATTACACTAGACTAAAACTGTACAAGGTTGAGGAATCACTTTACGAAGATTGGAACCCTATTCGCAGTAGGTACTTACTGATTTTGTGGGTGAGTGCCGACACTGATAGGGTTTTTATAAAATTTGCAAGGAGTCAAGCAAAAAGGCACATGTTTACAATACCGCACGTCTCACAGTCTTATCAATAAACATGGGCTAAAGTACTCCGAGCGTAAAGTTATATTAATATACTCCGAGGTTCAACCTGGTGACCTATACACAATTTGATCGAGACTGAGACGAGAGATCAAATTGATTTTACTCCTAGGTTATTCAGTGTTAAGACGGCCAATGTTTCGCCCTGTACATCGAGAGGTAGGTTATGGGAGGTGGTGATTAACCAGATTATATCCCATTAAAAAAAGAAAAACTTGTCTACGCAAAGTATCCTAATATAGTATTGTGATTATGATATGACTTTGAGAAGACATAACTCCTGAGAATCCTTGTAATGAAATCTTATCATTTGATAACGTATAGATTAAAGATTTTTTGAACTATAAGCTTCTTGGCTTTAGTACATTGTTACAATGACATAACAATATCGTCTCACAGAAGCTTTGGTAATCGACATTTTTTTGTCGCCTCAATCATTAAAACATTAGCGAATTCTTAGCAGCATCGATATATAATTAACTTGTTTCCTATTGTAAATCAATAGAATACAAGTTAATCAATACCTTTTAATATGTGAACGAAAACAAAAGTTCTTGGACAATAATAATCATGTCATTATTAAAAATATTTTACGTTCAATATCCGACCCGTAGCCCGTAGGGCGTAGGGTATTGCGTAGGTACACACATATTCATTACTAGTATTGTAAATGCGAAAGTCTGTCTGTGTGCTACGCTTCACAGCTAAATCACTGGACCGATTTTGATAAAATTTAAAGACTAGTTTTTTCAAAATTTGACTCCCAAGGGAGTTTGCAGGAGAATCGAGTTCAAAGCCGGGGGGTAAATGTAACTCCTATTCGTATAATTAAAGTTAGTATTCCACTATGTGTTACTTATTTTGTGCCTAATGAGTAATGGTTTTAATATTTATTTTTATTATTTTTTCTGAAAAGTTTTCAATACACAGAGGTTTTTTTATAAACTTCGTTCCGTCCGTTCAATTTGTACAGAAAAAAAAATTAAAATGGTGTTTTTTTCTAGTTTCCTCGAGCCGAACGGTATAAAAAAATATCCTGTCTATTGCCTAATTTTTAGCTACCTTCCCATCAGGTTGCCGCCAAATCGGTTCAGCCTATCTTAAATTATAACAAATTATAAAAATTGTAACTAACACGTCTTTCTTTTATATTTTACTGGCTGCTCCGGCGAACTTCGTTCCACCCGTTCAGTTTGTGTGGGAAAAATTAAAATGTCGTTTTATCCTAGTTTCCTTACAGTTGAACGGGATAAAATGTACCCCATGTCCTTCTCCCGGTTCTAAGCTACCTCTCCATCAATTTTAAGCCTAATCGGTTAACCTATCACGACTTTCATATACTCAAACGATTCATCTTTCATATAGAATATAGGTGTTGTAGAAATAGGGAATATGAGCTGTTCCCAAATCGTATGTACGAAGGTATTTCATATAGAACTCTACCAGAAGAAAGGAGACACCCGTGCTGGCCCAGAGCGGGCTTACTTAGAATAGACTTTCTGCCATTCGTAAAAGGCAATCATAAGAAAATAAGGTCCTTTCTAACAACAGCAATAGCTGCAACATTTTGACCGGGTAGGGATTTACCGCCTTACTTATTCCTGACGCCATAATGTTAATAGGTGTTTGATAGTATTCTGGACCGGATTTCGGATGTGAAGTAAGTATTGCACCTTAGTAGGTACCTACTAACAGCTCGGCCATAGAGCAACGCGAAACCTACTTCACTTATGGTTTCTCTTACCGTCACGAGGGCCTTGTTGCCTGTTGACTTATCAAGTTATCACATATAAAAATGTTTATTGTAGATATAGATGTTAGGCTTTTGATTACATCTGAGATAATATGCATATCACTGCTTAATTTTACTACCATTTGTTTTATTTATTTAACACTTTATTGCGCACAAAAACTAAAATACACAAAATACACGAGAAGTTAAAAATGCACAAAAGGCGAGCTTATCTCTAACTGAAGAAATTTCTTCCAGCCAACCCAAAAAAAAATTAAGCTGTGACCACTAGTCCCGATGCTTGAAGTGGAAACTTGCAAGTCAAATTTTATTCGCCAATTAGTGATGTAGATGACATTTTGCATGCACGTATGAATCAAATGCAATTTAACATTATTATGACATGGAGCTGATCTAGTGATGGAATCTGAAGGTGGCCATAGAAACTTCTAAAATTAAAACATTGACATTGACGTGTTCCGGTTCGGAAGATAAGGTATCTGGTGAACTTAATTTTGGTCGAGGCCTAATATCTCAAGGCCTTAGGTTGACAACGCACCAATAGCACTATGGTGTCTCTAGGCGGCGTAAATTTCTTGCTATCAGAAAATCCGTCTGCTTGTTTGCCTAAGTCTTAAATAATAGTTACGCTAGTGCTGGGAAATGGGAATAGCCCTTACAAAAAAAGGTGGTCACAATATTTTTTTTCGTTTAAAAGTTTGTAACATTTTGCTTTCCTCAAGGTATAGAGGCAAACAACTAAATGAAAAGTTAAGTAAAACTTACAGCATCTCTTTCTCTTCTTCATCATTATCATCCTGTATAGAAGAGAATTCCTCTCCCTTAGTGGTTAGGTAGGTACATGTTGCAATAATTAGGTAGACAAGTGAATATGAATAAAAAAAATAAACAACTTTGCCAAAATTTGGCGTAGACGTGTAATATGTTTTACGTAATTGTTAAAGTTGCCCAAGCGATGTTAAATAATATAAGAAACAGACCAGAACAGTATTTATTCGTATGCCTACAAATGAGGTGGTTTTCAGATTTTTGATAGATGACTAAAAAACAGACTCGTGTTTTCATTGAACTTAGTTCTTAGCACTTAAAAAGGTAGATACCTGCTAGTTAATATACTCAATTCCTACCTAATAGTGGGATGAGAGTGAGACTACAACAGATAAGTATTTGCTCGTTTTATGATCAAAAGTATTTATGTTTTTGTAAATAACTCCAAGTAGTAACAATGCTTATTGCTAAGTCTGGTAACACATCATATGTACTCTGTAGCCCATAACTTCATCAATATTCGCCATTAGCTTTTACTTGTATCGTCGGTAAGGTAACAGGTTAGGTACCGGTAAACTTACACGAGACGCTTGACACTCCAACCTACGTAAGAAACAGTAAACGCCCCGTTAACATCCTCGGTCACATATAAGAAAAAAGCATCTTCACGCCCATATCCCCGAAGAGGTAGGCAGAGGTACAACCAAGGCACCCACGACTAGCCGAAGACACTAAGTCCCACAATGTGATAGGTGGCAAGCCTATCGCCAACCGGGCACATTTCCAATCCCGACTAACATTTTTTTTATTAGAAAATTGGAAAAATCCAATTTTCTTTTTGTTGGCCGACCCGGGATCCGAACTCAGGACCTCATGCAGTCAAGTCCGACACCCGGACCGCTAAACCACAGAGGCGATACATATAAGAAAATTTCCAAAATACTTAAACTTGACACAAGTTATGACTTTTGTATAAATAAAAACATTAACTGCTAAGTTCCTAAGCAGTATTTTCGTCACAGTAGGTAAGATCTTAGAAAGAGAGCGATTGAAAGACCGAGTTGGTTTTGAAATGAGAAAGGGCATGCTTCGTTGGTTCAATCATTTCGATAGGAAGACAAATGAAATATTAACAAAGCAGATATACCTACGATGTGGATGGTTATAGGTACCCGGGGAGACCTAGGTTGACGTTCAACGATAAAATCGCTCGGGTTTTATCCCAAGGTTGTGTCAACAGTCTCTTAAACGGGCGTATTTATATGAAAAGGGTTAATGAATGTTGAAAAAACTAGGCGGATCTGTGAGGATCGTAACATTTGCCACTCGACACTCTCTGCCTACCCCGTAAGGTACTTGGCGTAAAGATGTGTGTGCATAAATAATAAAAGCTACTAAAAATATTCTGATAATTTCATTTTTCTACGTTAATTTCAAGAAGAGAACGGCTTTGTTTTAATTACATTACAATTGAAAATGAATTAAGTGGATTAGGCCTAAACAGCCAAAGAAACACACACAAACAAAACCTGGTAAAAAAAGTAAGTATCTTCACGCCCATATCCCCGAAGACGTAGGTAGAGTCACAACCAGGGCACCCACGACTAGCTGAAGACACTAAGTCCCATAATGTGATAGGTGACGAGCCTATCGCCAACGGGGCACATTTCCAATCCCGACCAACATTTTTTATTAGAAAATTGGAAAAATCCAATTTTCTTTTTGTTGGCCGACCTGGGATTCGAACCCGGGACCTCATGCAGTTAAGTCCAACACCCGGACCGCTAGAGGTAATAATGAACTTAATCCAGGTTTATTCTTTTTTCTACCTTTTTAACTTTTAATGTAACACACAAAATGATTAAATTGGTGCAGTACAGTACGCACAAAAATAAACAATGATCCACGTACCTCATTAGTGTAACCACGCACCTTATTAATAATGAACTAACACTGTTACAAAAGTTTAACGACCATTAAAACAGTGCGCAAGATTCACTTTCAAACAACCCTGGACAAGTGCGAGTCGCTGTGGACAGACACAGACTGGGATGTGTAGTGGTTTTCGCGTGCAAACACCAGACTTTCGGTTCATGGTTCGATGCGCGTCAAGTAACTCTTCTTTCACCATTGTTTTGGTACGTAACTTGGTCTAGTTGTAGGTGCGCAAATAGGCCTAATCTAAGATGTAACTTATGAAATCGTATTTTTCATATATTTGGGTTGATTTAACTGGTATTCAAGCTAATTGCCTGTTGCCTAACTTATAATGTAATAAAAAATATTTGTGTGTTTTGAGGGTAAGCTCAGAAGCTATAAGTTCGAGTACAAATACCTCAGAAGCTTTGTCATATAAATCTAGTGTTTGATGGTCATTGTTCGATACAATTCGAATATCTATTTCATATTTGCTTGATTAGAAAATATATTGAGGACGCAGTCGGTTCTAGGTATACTCACTTACCTATACATTCACTGTAGTATTTACTAAGATTATTAAAAATAAGAGAACTCCACTGGATTTCTTTCTAAATTTATGTATGATCTTCGTGTAAAAATTTAAAAAATATCAAAATGTAAAACAATATTTTATATAATTTCATAATTATTTGCATTCAAAATTTTAGCGTAGTGACTTAACAATTAGCAATCGGTATTAAAATTAGCAGCAAACCCACGTCCTGGCTATTTATTTATATGTAAGGATTCATTCCCTACGGTCACATACTACCTACAACAATTATGAAGCTCTATTTATAAATCGCACAAATACGGATAATTTCACTGCAAGAGGCTGATCAGTGTTACTCTTGGATCTCGATTTTGTTGGCAAAAAATTTCAAAAAAATTAGATCCGTACCTAGTAATTTATTAATTTTAGGGTATGTTCTATAAATACTAAAGTGCGATATTAACTTGACTAAGTTCTGTACAATTACATTTAGCAAATTGAAATCGGATTTTTGTCATATTGTACTCTTGTACACAATAGGTACCTACTAGCGAACTATTAACATTTTTCCAATCTAGATACAGAGCTTTCCTTCACGTTAGTATTTTGCCATTAGTCAAGTAGAAATTTGCTTTAAATTGTACATCAATTTTAACAAATTATAATTAGTCATCAGTCATAACTCCTAAGTCGTCAGTTAGTCATATCAGGTTCTTGGGTAAAGCGATGGCCTTATTACCCAAGCTCATATAATGAGGTTTGGCGTCAACGAGGAAATACACGATACGCTAATGTCTTCCTGATTATTTCATTTCTGCACTTTCACTGAAGGAAATTGTACAAAATGGCACCAAAATTGGCTAATTTCACTCAATATCACCACGAAATTCAAAAATTATGAAAAAACTTCGACCATCTTTTCTCTCCATGGCGCCAAAACCCCAGATACACAGCTTGAGGTTGATAAAGCACTTAAGTGTTTATATATCATACCCACATACATTCTGTGAACTAGGTACGGTTCCAATTTCTGACAAATTTAAGTAAGTATATTAACTATTAAGCAGTTTAAATCAAAATTTTGTGAGAGGTCAGCGAAGAAGTACATGACTCTTCTGATGATAAGACACAATCGTGGCCAATAGAAACCACAGATGTTACAGGTGCGCCTCTTTCCTGAGGCCGGGACGGAAGACCTATAGTGCAAGTCTTGCAAGGCACTAAACATTGGCTGAAATTGGATAAATGTTAGGTTGGCGATAGGTATACCATCTTACTATGTTATTTAACTAAGTATCTTAATGTAAACGTTTGGGTGGTTCTACTTCTTCAAAGATACGGACGTGAAGATACTTTTATATGAAAATCTGAAATACACGTCCAAAACTGTGTTTTTGTGGAATCGAAGGAAAAAGCAAGCGCAAATTTGTAAGTAGAGTGCGCGGTAGATAAGCAAGCGCTCGATGGAAGGCGCTGCTAATGTTGCCAAATATAGAATTTGGAAATATATTTACGCCCATGTTTTATAAAAAAAATACTAGTAATTTCCCGGGTCGGGCAACAAAAAGAAAATTGGGTTTTTCCAATTTTCTACTAAAAAAAACGTTGCTTGGGATTGGAAATATGTCCGGTTGGCGATAGGCTTGCCACCTATCACATTGTGGGACTTAGTGTCTCCGGCTAGTTGTGGGTGCCCTAGTTGTACCTCTGCCTACTTATTCTTGGATATGGGCGTGAAGATACTTTTACTACTAGTTTAACATAGACTAAATGAAACAAAAATACTTACTACATATTCTTACGAAATTTGAAGATTTTCTCTGCAATGATTATAACAAAAATAGTTTTGCCGAAAGAATCTGTTCTTATCTGTCTTGGTTCACGTATATACAACAAAAAATCAAACTGGTGTTACGACTGTTTAGAATACTTTAGAAAATAGCACGGCAGCAACTCATTACCGTTGACCGTGGTCCAAAAAAATACCGTGATTTTACCGTATATCTGGTAACATTCCATGAATGTCAAAATAGTTCCCAATTTTTTCGTGCGCAGACTTAGGTATTTCGCCTTGAACTCTACTTAACACTTAGCTACCCAAAGCTCGGTGAAGTTGTAAAAACCGCGAGGTTAGCAAAAAATCACACATTAAAAAAAAACTTAATTACCCAGTGACGGATTATTATTAACAAAGGACGACATGATTTTAGAGGCGGTAAAATATTCGAAGCTGTAAAACTTAGGAACGACAATGTGTTTAAATTATTAAAAATTGATTATTTTATTTCAATATTATTCTAAGTTAAAGTTTTAAGATTTACTTAATTAGGGATTAGCATAATTAGCATTTGAACAATACCTACTTACATGTGAAAGTTAGCAGTGTACCTACTGAGTAACGCGGAAAATTAAATTCGAAAAAAGTCTAAGTCATTAAAATTATTTAAAACCTCCAAATGTACGTTACGCTTAAATTAAAACCGTTAGTTTAAAAAAATCCGATTACATATCGTACGGGGCCTAGGACGATATCTCACATAAATTAGTAACTGTTGGTATCAACCTTAGTTTTCATTAAAATATTTTTGCATTTGCCAACCTACTATGTATTAGGTAGGTATCTTAATCAGTTCTTCTTACAATTGTACTTAGTTATTCTTTGGTCGTTTTACAAAATTACGTTTGCAATGAATTGTTATTTTTATCTTGATTTATGTAAAGCGGTTGGACACTGTTATGGTTAATTATACTCTGATATAATCATAACTACAGACAATAGAATGAAAAAAATATTTTTCAAAGAATAAATGTAAGTACATGCATGCCTATTTTCAATTTTAAATGAACATTTTTTTTATTTACAATAAGCCATTTTTGATAAAAAAGGCTGTAGAAATATAAAAATAAGAGAAGAGTATATGAAGGAGAGTTTAAAGCCCGGTGAAGTTGTAAGAACCGCGAGGTTGACAACACATTAGTACATACATACATATCTTCACACCAAGTCCCTTACGGGGTTGGCAGAGAGTATCAAGTGCCAGACCTCACGATCATGACAAACCTGTTTTGCTTTCTTCACATTAATTACTCTTTTCATACAAACAAGCCGGTTTCGCAGACTCTTGACACCACCCTCGGATAATATCCGATTGATCTGATCCTGAAATGTCAGCCTTGTTCTTCCCGGGTACCTACATCCATCTACATTTGCATTGTATATCTGCTTTGTCAATCTTACATCTGTCATTCTTTCCACATGACCGAACCAGCGGAGCATGCCTTTTCGCATTTTAACAACAACCAATGTTATTGTATGGAAGCAAGAGTTGGGTGTGTCAAAAAGAGCATTAAAGTAGGATAAATGCGGTCGAAATGAGAGCACTACGGAAAATCTGTGGTGGAACGCTCGCTGACCGCATTCGTAACAGTGAGATTCGAGAAAGAGTGGGATTGAAAGAAAGTGTTGGTGTTAAAATGCGAAAGGACACATTAGTCATTCCAAACAAAAAGAAGGAGAGCAATATAAGATTAGTAAGTCGTTATTGAAATTTCCTTTTACAACTTTGTTTCTGAACTAAATAAAAAAATTACCATCATTCATTACTCCATAGTTGGTATAAGCAGATTTGTTATATGCATAACTTGTTAAACTTAGTTGAATATTTTGAAACATGTAACAAAAAGTTTTACAATCTTTACCTTGCAGCAAATTAATGTCACTCTAATTCTGTAAATAAAGTATTATCACCAATATAACATTCTCCTCCAGTAGCGCAACACCAAGCAAGTCGAGATTCTTGCTTCTACAAAAGCTCTAGGTCCAGAAACTTACATCTAACTTAAAGGTGTAGGTTACTGATTTGAATTTAAGGACGATTTTTTTAAATTATTGATTTAAATGAATATGGCCGCGTTACAAAAACAAATTAAAAAAAGACATTGAGTACACGAATAAATTTTCCTCCTATTTTATTGTTGGTAACGTTCATTCTACGTAGTACTCTAATTAGTCTGTGGTTCATTCTCCAACGACGTTTCATCTGTGTATGACGTGTCGCGCGTACGTACGATCCAGAAACACACTTAACACTTGTCTGACGCGTGGTTTAATGCATGATTCCCCTCCACCTTTCCCACGCCGACCTGGATCGTCAGATCTACGTAAAGAGTGGGATGCGTACGATAGCGTTGCGTAAGATAAGTAGGTTTCTACGCCACACGTTTTCATACAAATTCATGGGTGTCACACGAAATCAGACGTCATCATGCATTGTATACATAGTAGACGTGGGTTTAATATGTTCCTATCTTTAGCAGCGCCCTCTATCTTGCTCAACTTATCTTACTTGTATAAATTTGTTCGCTTTCTTATTGTTAAAGAAGTATTTAATTTTGTTACAATTTACTAGTAACAGATTTCTGTAATGACTTACTCGGACTAGTTATATACCGCCATACTTTCTACAATCATAACCTTATGTCTTGCGATGGCTAGTCTATGGAATCTTTAAGTCATTAAAAACAGTTTTAAAAAAATCCGAAGTGCTGCAACATTATTATCAATCTAGATCGAAGACACATGCACGTTTCACGGCATTTAGGTTTTACGAAACAGACTACAATTTGCATAATGAAGAAAGAAAGCCTTGCAACATCTTGCAGCATCTTTACTAAAATCAGCCCTAAGCGGAAACATTTTTAACCCCAGACGCAAAACGAGGGGCGTTATAAGTTTGACGTGTTTGTATGTGCGGGTGTGAGAGTGTGTGTGTGGCATCATAGTTCCTCCGTGGATGGAAAGTTGTCGGGATCGAGATGACTCTTAGCTATATTTTATGGAGATCTGCCCAGGCGTTCAAGGTCATATGCAGCTCATTTGCAAGCATCGGATGGGATACAAAATCATACATATCTTCACGCCAATTCGGATAATATCCGATTGATCTGATCGTGGAATGTCAACCGTGGTAGGTACCCGGGGACCTACATCCATCCACATTCGCATTGTATCTCAGCTTTGTTAATCTTTCATCTGTCATTCTTCCCACATGACCGAATCAGCGGCGAATGCCATTTCGCATTTTAACACCAACACTTTCTTTCAATGTCACTCTTTCTCGGATCTCACTATTACGAATGCGATCAGCGAGCGTTACACCACAGATTTTCCGTAGCGCTCTCATTTTGACCGCATTTATCCTACTTTCATGCTTTTTCTGACATACCCAACTCTCGCTTCTATACAATAACGTTGGCATAAGCACAGAATTATGCAAAGCGAGTCTAGCTTTTTGACTTAAAAACTCGCTTTGAAATAGCTTACCCAACGCTCCATTCACATTATTCCCTGCACACACTCGCCTCTCTACATCCGCGATGTACCTTCCACTCCTGCTAAAAGCGCAACCAAGATATACAATTTCATTCACTTGCTCCAACACTACATCATCAACTAAAACTCTTACTTTAAGGTATTTTTTATTTTACTTTTGAATATGTGAGACCTAACAATTTAAACACTAATAAATGCTGGTAGGTACAACTGAGCCGGTCTAATGAAGCTCGAAGTTAGGATTCGTAACCCTGGAATGCTTACGGATAAACACTTCGAGTTTGGACTAGGTAGATTCGTCTTTACTAGATCTTACTTGGACTTGGTGACAAAACCTGATGAAAGAACTGGAAGGTGGCTATTGGATCATTGTTTAAAAGTTACGGTATTATGTTTCGTTAACATTGTAGCTTATTTAAAGAACGGCAAAACGATACGTGTGGTAAGCTAATTGTATATGAGTGTGTGTCTGTCTGCGGCACCATAACTTTTGAAGGGATTGACTGTTTGTTGAGGATTCGTTGAACATTTTTAATTTAAAGCTTATTATGTAATATTACAAGGTAGGCATTAAGAAAGCGGCTCTAGCGATGGTAAGAGACAGCTAACGCCTTCCGGCACCGCATTTTGTCGGCAACGGAATGTGACGACCCACATTGTACACTATTTGTAATTTGGTACTCGTATTTTAGGTCAATGAATTATTCGCCAGACATTACAATAAATGATAGAGTGATATGGAACAGCCCCCTGCTTTTGTACCACTGCGGCCGCCTCTACTGTTCCGGTGGCCATATCGTCAGTGACCGCTTCTTGTTCCGGGTTGAAGAATAGAGTAGCTAGTACACTTGCACAAGTGAATTAAAAGCTTTACATATAGAGGCGTCAGCTGTCTCTTACCATTAGGAGAGAGCCTTGTGTGTTCTACTTATTATAACAAAATACCATCGATGTTGGTGCATTGGTATTTTGTGGCCGCGATTTTTGGTTACGTTTGCAAGTCTATTGGAGACTAGCAACCGGAATAGGTAAGGTGATGATACCAAACCGCTCAAGTTGCTACACAGGGCTCCAGCTCATACCTATTTATCGCTTACTGCACAAGTTGAATAATCCAATGACATTAATTGTTTACTTATTCCCCGTGTTGGTCCCGGGTCCCTTCTGTAGAAACGATCATCTCCCACTCTGCCTGGCAGCTCACATCGGTGAAATGGGTCATTTTCAACTTGACAACTGCTGGTAGAGTCTATTGCGGCAAGTTACTCGGGTATGACCTGGAAGGGTACATACCGTTTTGTACAGCGTGGTGAAAACAATACGACATTAAATGAAAATACAGGCAACAACAGTTCATAAGAATACTTTGTCACTATCAAATAATTCCTGACAACGAAATTAAAAAAAATTCGAACAAACTAAATAGCATAAAAATGGTAATGAAATAGAACATCATTTGTAGTTATCAGTTCACTAACCTGTGAGTACTAAGATAGAAGCGGCAACAGCGCGGTGCGAGTAGGTACCTACGTTACCGATGCGTCGTAATGTTTTGGCGCCATTCATGCTGAACAAAACAATTTTTTATGAAATTATTAATAACACTCACTTGGTTAAATCACTTAGTTTCATATTAAATTTTTAGATTTTCATAATGTCCGCTATGGACTCGAACACATAAATGACGTCGTCTTATAATGTTATTTCTCACTCTTGATAAAAGGTCGCCATTATGGGCCATATTCTTTAATTTGTCAAAATATCTGATTATTCTGTTTTTTAAATCATCTACAGAATCAACTTCTGTAGAATAAACATCATTTTTAACATATCCCCACAAGAAAAAATCTAATGGCGTGAGGTCCGGTGACCTCGCAGGCCATCGCGATGGTCCATGACGGCCAGTCCACTGCTGTCCAAACATTTGAGACAAACGCTCTCTGGCAGACACCACTGAATAAGCAGGTGCTCCATCCAATTGGTACCACATTCGGCTATACACGTCCAACGAGAGCTCATCCGTGTAGTCCGTGACGGGTCCATTTAAAAGCTCTAGAAATTTTTGGGCATTTAAATTACCATCAATAAAAACCGGTCCAATTATGGTATCTCTATGTATGCCAGCCCACACATTAACAGAAAATCGGTACTGGTGCGAAGTCTCCCGAGTTAAACATGGATTGATATCACACCAGTGACGAAGATTTTGTCGATTCCATAAACCATTTCTTGTAAATGTACATTCGTCAGTCCACATCACATTGTACAGGAAGTCGGGGTTATCTGAATTTTTTCTTAAAATCCAATCGCAGAAGGCCACTCTTACAGGCTTATTCCTGGGTAACAACGCCTGCACTTTTCTATACTTGAAAGGTATCAGTTTCTCACGTTTTAAAACTTGATTAATAATTTTATGATTTACACGAAAATGGCGACCTACCCTACGCAGGCTAGATGTTAGGTTGCGTGAAAAATAATTTAAAATTTGTTCGTCAAGGTTATGTCTTCGTGGAGGAGCACTATCTGAATATGGGATTGACGGTTGATTCTCCCGTATTCTCTGGACAGCTTGAACAATAGTGCGGCTATTAGTAGGACACATACGGGTGTTTCCATATCTTTCTCTGTATGTCCGCAGTGCTAAAGCTGCGTTTCCGCGAGATAAATTAAAATCATATCGGTGTACTCCGAAGCTGTATAATTGTAATGAGGCATTATAATAATTAATAACACAAACGAGCGTCTAAATTCACACAATTCACATAAAAATGTTACTAAGTACCTATTCTAAATATCGTGACCTTATCACCATAAAACAAAGCGTCCTAGTTAACACAGTTAACACCTTTTTACAAACATAAACAATGGCGGCACTTTGCTTTGCGCCGACCGACACTACAAAGGCGGCAAAATTGAAACGCGTGCGCTTAAGAATTAGCAATAACACTTGCAACGTCACAGGATCTCGGTGACACACTGACCTACTTAAATAAATAGGCGCAGGATTCGACATGAAAGGGAAATAAAAACAAAGGTTTTCATTTCCTAGATTAGTCCCTTTCGCACATACTCAATTTTGGATTGTTAGAAACGTGCGTAATTGAAAGAATACATTATTTCCGCAGGTTTTCTACTATTCTGCCGTGCTTTATGACTCTTATCGCTACGACATAAAGTTTATTATGCCAAAAATTACATCTGCAAATAAAATGTATGAACTAATTTAAGTGCAAATGTTCTTGTCTCTTAAAGAGGCGAGCTGGCAACATGTGATTTATCTTTACCGATGCGGCGGTCCTTAACCTGTCTGTGATAGCTTAGTAACAAGTACAGCATGTGGAAAATGTTAAAAATGAAAATTAATTTCCTGTGACTTAACCACTGGATAAATTTGAATAAAATTTTTTATGCGGACTGGGACCGATATTAGGAACACGAAGTTTAATTTAATGTCGTATTGTTATCTCCACTTTGTATATTCATGCCGCAATAACACAGTGTCATGTTCTGGTCCGGACGATAGAGTAGCCGGTAGACTTTCACAATATGCCCTAACACCTAGGCCACGGACCTACCATCTCCACCATAGGCCACGAATGTTTTACTATCAGTAGAGCCATATTCTGGTTCGCTGTATTTTGCCATAAAAAACGACATCTGACGGTAGGGTTGTCGTCCTCCCTATATGTATCCTGAAACTTTTAGAATTTTTTCCCTTACAATATAACATGGGATCTTTTAAAAGGTGTATTAATCTCTTCTTTTAGGGTCGCCCAGGCATCAGTAACTCACCTTATCTGCAAACGTCTACGGGAAACAGTAACTTATTACTTTTCATCAGGTGGCCTGTTGGCTTATTTGACGGTGCAGATAAAAAAAATGTATTCATAGTTCTTGCTCATACTTTGTGATTGTAAAATTACTTGCTAATAAGAATCATTTAAATGGTCAATGTGAAACATATGACCGAGTTTAAGTTTCCAATTGATGATCTAATAGCTTGACATAGGAAGCATATTTAAAATTAGTAACTAAAATTCAATAAAACTGTTGTCTCTTACTACGAATGAATGAATGAATAGATACACTTTATTTTACACCAAAATTTACAAAATAATACACGCTCACTTATAATAATATTTAACTTAGGTGGACAAAGGCGGTTTTATCGCTTCAGAGCAATCTCTGCCAGACAACCTTAGGGTGAAGGAGACAATATAAGTAATTTAAAAACTAAGATAGGGCTTTATAAAACAAAAACTTATGCTAATCTAATAAATATAATGTCTTATTTCATATAAAACATACATGTTAAATAACGTACATTAAATATACATAGAAATAATATGCACTTAATTACAAAAATACATATATCGTACGTATATTACCAATAAAGTAGTAATAAATAAATAAATAATACATAATATATATAAATGTATGTTGTATTCTGCGTATTTAAATAAAAAAAGTATATTCACGCCCATATCCCCGAAGAAATAGGCAGAGGTACAACCTGTGGGTACAACCAGAGATTATTATATATATTGTCTTTGGTACAACCAAGGCAGCCACGACTAGCCAAAGATACTAAGTCCCACACTGTGATAGGTGGCAAGCCTATCGCCAACCGGGCACAATTCCAATCCCGACCAACATTTTTTTTATTAGAAAATTGGAAAAATCCAATTTTCTTTTTGTTGGCCGACCCGGGATTCGAACCCGGGACCTCATGCAGTCAAGTCCAACACCCGGACCGCTAGACCACAGAGGCGATTTAAATAACTTTTTTTAATAATTTTCTAAAAGACCTGATAGATTCAGC
>NJDC01006568.1:21600-35135 GCA_002245475.1 Calephelis virginiensis | reverse complement strand
CCCTAATAATTCAGCTGCATTTAAATTGGCCGCGCATCCATCAAAAGTGATAGCGACTATATCAACACCCACTTTGTAGCAATTCGATAAACATATTTTTAATAAATTTGCTCGTGTTTCAGCAGACAATCCGTTAACAAGGAAATAAGCAACAGGAATTTTCCAGCTCTCATTCATGCATACTAAAATAAATACGTATGCTTGAGTTGCAATGTCGCATGATTTTTCTAACCCAGCACCAAAATCCACAATTCCTGCGGAGTGTTTTCCTGTCCATGTTGTTTGGTGTGGAAGAGCCATCTCATCAGCAACCAATGTACATAATATTCTCTGACCGCTGTTTTTATATATTTTTTCTAAAATATTTAAAGCCTGTTTATTAAACCCAGGACCTCCAGAACTGTTTTCATACCACTTGCCAATCACACGTGGATGTGGCAAACATCCCATAAAAAATTGCCTTACATATTTATATGCAGCAACAGAATAATAATGCAGAGTTACTGCAAATTTTCTTAGAGCCGGCGTATATTTTTGGCGATAAGTACTTGATTTACTTTTTTTAATCAACCTATTTGTAAATTCTACAGCTTCAGCTTTTAGTTTTATTTCGTTTAATTGATGAACATTAAGCATAGTTTTATTTTCTAGTTTTAACAAAATTGTTTTTAAGCTTTTACATTTTTCTGTCAGCGTCTTGCATTTACGTGTCAAATTATAGCTTTTAATCTGAAGTTTTCGCTTTTGATTTAAACATTTTCTTAATTTAGTCTTTAGAAATGTTTTTCGTGGTGTGTCGAATATCGATTCTTCGTCAGACAGAGTAATTTTTTCCAAACTTGTTGGTGAAGAACAAATGTTGCGTTCTTCTAGCTAAAATTAAAAAAAAAAACATACAGAACCAATCTAACTCATTCAAAACAGTTTATTAAAGTAAAATGAATAACATAACAGATTTCTTAAATATTTTAAAAAAGTGTCTTCACGCCCATATCCCCGAAGAGGTAGGCAGAGGCACAACCAGGGAACCCACGACTAGCCATGGCACCGGGCACATATCCAATCCCGAACAACATTTTTTTTAATTAGAAAATTGGAAAAGTCCAATTTTCTTTTTGTTGCCCGACCCAGGATTCGGACCCGGGACCTCATGCAGTCAAATCCAACAACTGAACCGCTAGACCGCAAATATTTTTTCATGTAAAACATAGAATGAATTATAAAATTTGATTCTAAAAAGAAACAACTTTGATGCTACGAAATATTATTTGCAGTTAACTTCAACGAATTAAAGAAATGCACACAAACTTCACAACAAATTTAAAATAAGAACTTTATCTTTATTATTGGAACAGCTGTTTTTTTTAATATTCTGATGTTTTTTTTCGTTATGTAAATATCACTACTAAGAAAGTGTTGCGAGCAAATGGTGGAATACTTTGATGGCATCCAAGATTCTTCTCGTCTTTGGGTTCTTATAACCTTAACCCATTTTGCTTGCATTATTCCATCGTTGGGTAGTCTAAAATGCAATAGGTAACATATGAAAAATACTTTCATAACGGTTATAATTTTTACTAAATATTACTAATACAATTGATAACAAAAAACACGTTTATACTTGGTGCATTAATTTTCAAGAGTTAATGATTTAGTATTATTTTAATTAGTATTAGTAATGATTTTTAAATAAACAAAAATAAACGTACTTTACTATACTAATACTATAAATACGAAATTCTGTCTGTCTGTTACGATTTCATTGCTACATCATTGGATATATTTTTAAGATTTTTTTACGTATACAGTTAAAGACCCGAGCTTCACCCTAGGCTACCAGTTTTCAATAACCAACCCTTAAAGTACTACAATGGCTGATAACATTTTTTAAGAAAAACTTATTTATGCTGATGACGTCGAGGGTAATCTGGTTCGATCTTTAATTTTAATTTATATATATTCACAATGTTTGTGCACGGTACACTTACGTGTGTGACTACGTGTTACGTGTAAGTGTGGCACGGTGTGACTATTTGTCCTAGCTATGTCACTGGTTTCAGTAACCAGTTACGACTTACGAGCCGAGTAATCCAAAAACTGGTTCCAAGGCAATTGTCAAGTAATTTTTTTGTAAAGCATTGTTGTAATGAGTAACCGAAGTGCTTACAATAAATAACCATCGCTCACAATTGAAGACTAAAATGAATTAAATAGCCTTAAATAATTTTTTGAAGTAGGCATATTTGAAAATATCCAAATAAAACGTATATTGTAAAATGTAAAGAAGAGTAACATGAAACCATTAGAGTAAAATATTGAAAAAGTGTAAAAATCATTAGCGAAATGCTTTTACAAAATGTAAAAACCATTAACTTTTTGCTGCTTTTTATATAGAAATAACGAAAAATAACTAGTTACTAAAATCACTCGTTTCATAACCGGTGACATCACCGAAGCTACCGTCTAGTTTGCCCTAACCTTGCTATGAATGTACGTAGCTCGCTCGATATTTTATCTCCTTTGTTCTCACGCAAAACAACGCTATGTATCTCGCTCATGCATATAGTCGCTAACTATCACTTTATCACTGTCATTTCCAACAATAATTATAAAAATAGTTTTTTTAAATTCTTAATTTGGTATATTTTCAATACTCACGTATGAAAAGATATGTTATTTATCTTCTTTGAACTTGCTGTGTAATTTGTACAACGTCTGTATACACAAGAAGGCATTTTAAAGATAGATTCTTTGCTTTTAAATTAGCGGATCGTTTCGTGTGGTGTAGCCGAAGGACGATACGTGACTAAACACGGGTCAATGGTCATTTGATTGTAGGCCAGTTAGCTTACATTTTTGTCGCAAAAACGAGGAGCGGACAACGTATCTACCCTTTTTAAAACATCTTAGTGTGAAAATGTGTTGGTTAAGTGTTAAAATTATATTTTGGTAAGTGATAAACAATTTTATAAAACACTACACATCATTTAACTAGTTTTAGATAAAATTTAGCAATATTTAAGTCGGTCATGTATGTATGTATGTACCTACTTGTGACGTAACGGCCCGCTCGATTTTAACTATTTCTAATTATGTAATAAATTATTCTTGTAAATAAAATTTGTAATATGTTTATATGACATATCTACAGATAAAACATATAAGTTTTATGAGTGTCTTCCACTAAATACTCCATAATTTGAGATAATAAGAGATTAAATAGCACGTGAGACTTTTTCGAACATTCAAGAATTTAATTCTATAGAGCTTGTGTTGTAAAATATTTGCATGGACATTGTTGTTTTTGTAATTGTTCTTTCGAATAAAGTATATAGAAGGTAAATAAAACACGTTTGTTTTTAATAAGAAATGTTTTTCTTGAGAAAATTGGGAAAAAACACGGAAAGTTTTTTCACATTATGTTTGTTGCAAATGGTTTTGGGGTTAAACATACACATTTTTACGTTACTACGTAGCTTAATTATATATATAATATATATTTATATGTTTTTAATACAGAAATCGAAAGATATCGTCGTTATTCGCCATCTTTTATTTTGCCGCCATTTTTCGCCAAACGTGTGAAACGCGAAACGTGTAAAAACGATCACGGCTACAAGAACACAACCATAAACACAACTTGCCTCGGTGAAAGTATTGAACAGAGTGATTCTTAAAATTAGTTTCCAACCGTCGTTGGCATGACAGTATTGCCGTACCAAGTATTTGATAATCCTCAAATCATGAACAATTATTATTAAGAATATTCACAAAAATATTTGAAATCATCACATTCGGCCTTCCGATTGAAGTGCAACCTTCTGGTGCACTTTCAAACAATCAACATAGTTTTTTACTAGGTATATAAACATTAAATGACCAGATCGCTACCTTGGATAGCGGTTTAATACATACAAAGATTTGTAACTAGTTTATGACTTATTTGTATAAAAATGATATTGGATAAAACATTCACCACAATTTTACAGAACTAACTCATTTAACTTATTAAAAATATACATAAATGTGTAGGTAGCACATTTGATATCAAGAGTTATTATTGAATTGCTACAAATTGACAACATACAGTTTTAATTACCTACGTAATGTGATATTTTTATTATTATGTAAAGATTTCCTCCTGGCTTATGACTTATTTGTACAAACAATATTTCAGCTTAGCATAAACCAATTCACATATTTATTACATAATTAATAAATTACCTCACCTTGCTGACCAAAATATACTTAGTTAAATATGTGTAGGTAGAACATTTGATGTGAACAGTTATTGATTTACCGAATATAATTATTATAATAACAAGATGACTATACAATCATCACATTGGAAACTAATCTAAGTTAATAAATAGCATGTTTATTTAAATTATATAATAACACAAAGTTATAAATCTAAATTATTGTTTCCTTCCTTCATATTCTATATTCACTTCAAAATATTACTAACGTTGTAAATGAACACAGATTTAACAAACAAGTTGCTACTAAAAGTAGAGATAGTGTATTTTTATGTAACATATAGAGAATCTGAAACTTTTAGAATAGAATATGATACTAATATTAATAAAATAAGCTGAAGTGACTAAAAGCCTACATTACAATGGCTCAAATCTAAAGTAAAATAAAGATTGAAAACGACGTATCACCAGAAAAATAACAATCTAATATATTTATGAAAAACTATTTATCGTATTCATTGAAAACACTAACAATTCACTTCAAAGAAAATAAAATTACATAATCTTATGACATTTCTTGTGTGAAATGTGTATTATTACATTCAACACTGAAACAATTCATTCAGTGAAGCAGTACACTTATAAGGAATAATATTTTTTATAATGTAAATTTAAAATACATGCATGTATTGTTATTATGACGTAGGTGTACAACACATATTTTTTTCTGTTTAAAGTAACCATCGTGAAGAATGCGCATTGTTACGAAAATGTGGTTTGAGTATACTTACTTAACAGTGCGCTTTAGAAATAGGATATCCTACTTTTAACAGATGTAAACTCATCGATAGCCTTTGTCTGACTCGCAAGGGAAGACGAGGTATGTACTTTAACAGGATTTTTTTTTAATTCTAATTTAGAATAAATGGTGATTAACTAAAACAGTTATTTCTTAATGTTAGACATGAATAGTTTTGAATGGGTAACCTATAACTCAATTCAATGCAAGCTTCCAAACTCTAGTTCCAGTTTTCAATATCTAACCGATCTGAACACTTTCAAACCTACATTTTAATGAATCGTTATTATTATTTATTTTATTTATTCAAGTAACATAGCAGGTAAAAACCCAAGGCGTTACAAGCTTAATAATTGATATTCTAAAAATATATGCACTTACATATGTGTGGCGTTACTAACTACCTATTTATTACCCTAATTTTTATGGTAGCTTTATTTAAAAAATTTATACCCATTTGCTTGGCCACTGGGTTTTCATTGTAGTTTCTCATTTACTTTTACGATAACAGACTTATATTTGTTTTTATTTATAGTTATAGAATTAATAAATATTATTATTGATTAATTCTATTATTATTAGCATTTAACAGATGAATATCAATATACAAAAATAACCTTTTTGGTCAAATTCACAACTTCGCTCGCTAATAAAACACAAATGGACTACTCATTTGAAACAGAATAGGAACGTACGTTTTTTTCTTTACATTCTGGTCGTTTGGACTTTGTAGCTTTCTTCTTTTGATCATACTTTGGTAAATAGTCCACAGTAGGTAGCATTAGATTTCACTTGCGGTGGTACTCTTAGTACCACAACGTAGGACTATTTTGACCATAAGGAGAGTGTCGTCTTCTAGAAATAAATCGCTATCTCAGTTTTATAAGAGGCTCGGAATCTTGCTGACGGAAGAAGAAGTCTAAAATATAGTTATCTCCATAAACCACATTGTTTTCGATTGTGTGTAGGTATACCTAATTTCTTAGTCAATATCTTTGATATTTCCCCCTTTTCAAGAATATCAAGTTCTTTTTTTAAAAAGTCAAAACCAGATTGCTGTCTGTCCATTGTTAACGTCAACTGTTTACTCAATATAATGACGTGTACACTATTATGTTACACCACCACATGTAGACCATTAATGTTTTGTTTATAATAATAATCCTTAATGAACGGTACACGTCCAGTCAAATCTTTATTTTTAGTTTATAATAACATTGTTTCTTATAATCATGAAAAAATTAGTGTATCGTCTATTTCCTCGCTGCCGTAAAATCTCACTAGATGAGCTTGAGTAACGAAGCCACCGCTTTACTCAAGACCCTGACCTGGCATGACTTTGTACATAGTGACTAATGACTGTATATTGTATCAGAATTAACTAACTTGACATTGGCAAAGTAGTCGTGAAAAACGACCGAAAGCCATATTTGTAAAAGAAGAAGAAGAACTACATTGTTTCTTATTAAATTAGGTAAGTAAATGTTATTAAAGCATAAGCCTTTTTAAATCAAATCAACGTAAACCTTAACTAAATCAACTTAAAGTTAATTAAAGAGAATACACCAGTAAAAAGCCGAATAATGGTGGTAATTTTGTTGCGCACTCACTAAACTAATTTTAAGTTATCCCTGTCTTCTTTCAACTAAAGTAACAGAAGGAGACAGAACACTTTTAGTGCTGTCAAATTAGACCGTACACGTCATTTCTACAGACGTTTAACGTATTACTCGGAAAACGTTGACTAAAAACATCACGATTAGACATGTCCGCACTAATCTGACACGTCTAAACTGTTCCATCTCTTTTGTTTTTGTTTTATTTAAGAAAGATAGCATGCATCTAAAATAAGTTTAGTTTGTGAACAGCAGAATCACCACCAATGAGAATAGCGTAGATTTTAAAAACTGCTTCTTGTTTTATCCATTTTATCTATACGTGAAATATTATTATTTATGTCCGGTTTAAATGAGGTTTCCATCAAATTTAGGCAAACAAGCAGACAGATTTCCTGATGGTAAGAAATTCACGCCGCCTAGAAACACCAAAGGTGGTAATGGTGCGTTGCCAACCTGAGGCCGGGATGTTAGGCCTCGAGCACAAGTAAGTTTACCGGCTACCTTACCCTCCAAACCGGAACACGTCATGACGTTATGGCAACAGGAATAGGTAAGGCGGTGTTACCAATCCGGGTGAATCGCTGCGAAACTCTACCACCTAGTCAGATTTCACGGTGTTCGTGATTGTAAGCCTATGTTCGCCTTTTACGAGCTGCCTGGCAGGAAGGCAGATGGTCTATTCTGCAAAGGAGCCCGGACCAACACGGGGAATTTGACAAATTTCATATCACGCGTTTTACTTTAGTTGTGCTTTTATCAAAAGCAGCCAATGCTTTTATCAAAAGCAAAGCAAACAAACAATGCATGGCCAAGATCCTAGACGAGTTCTGTTAGTCCAATATGGTTATACATGAAAGTTTTGTCAATTTCAAAATAATGAGTCACTTAAAAATACAAGCACCATGCGAATGGGGACGCGTTCACAGAGACCATTGGATAAGAATCCAATAGTAGGATTCATGGACCCTAAGGATTTCGCAAACACACCATAAGAACTCCGTTTGATTCTTTATTTTAGTAATTCATATACTGTCAAATAGGTAGACAAGCGGTAAGTGAGAATTCAACTCCAAATATGGCGAACTAGAAAGCCATACCAATACCAATACAATAATAAATAAATACAAACATATACCAATGTAACAATTACTTTAACGTCAAATAATAGATAATGCACTTTTAGATGACCTACTGAAAATAGAAAATGTGAAAAATAATCCTTGTGTCCACGAGTTAAGTAGGTAATTGTATTTATCTGGGGTATTTTGTAATTTCCTGTAAATATGGAAGTCCTCAAAAAACTAGAGTTTTCAGAAAGAGTCTTACAGTAGTAATATAGTCAAAGGATATGGCAATGTCTAAGTAAATAACAAAATGACTGAACATGAGTTCGCGGATAGAATTGCAAATAAGTTTGATAACATAAACCGGTTTTAATACGTAACTAAATATCGAAGATAGCACAAGCGGCCGCTGAGGAAACAAAAAAATAAAAATAAATTTTACAAGCACCAGTTTGCACAACTTTCTCATAAAATGAACTATTTTGTATTTTTTTTTTTTATCTGAAACTAAGATGAGGTGAATCTGATCTCGTCAGTAGTCAGGACTAAAAGTGTCAACCCAGTTTGATGCTCAGCGATCTTCTACCGTCCGATTGCGCACCCCTAACCCTTGAGACACACATTTACACACAATAGCGATATTTACAAAAGCATTAGTCCACCATGGACATTTGTATAAATTAAGAGATACGACAAACCTTCACAAAAATACAGTCTGTGAAACGCCTGGTTTTGCTGTTGTTATCATTAGATGACAAACTTGTCCGTTTGCCTCCTCTTCTAGAAATATCCTAAATAAACATCTAAACAATATAAGTATTTTTTTACGTAATGATCAAGTTCTTGGTAAATAGCGAGGGTCTCAATACAGCGATCTAATCTAACGCCTGTCCCTGTCGGGATAAAATCGAGTTTTAATCTGGTTATTTATTTAATTTAATGCTGTACGTGAATAAGTTTGTCGTACCTACCCCTACGACCCAATTGCCTGTTAGTTGAATAATCTAGTAAATTTAAAACTATTCCAAAAGTAGAGAAGTCATGCAAAAACTAACTCAGATACTTATAATCTTTGACTTTTTCTTCCGCCAAAAGATCAGAGATTCAGTGACAAGAATAGAGGCACTGCACAGTCCTTATTTATAACATCGAAGTTTGGAGTACAGTTTACCTGTTATAGTTTATCTGTAGTTTTATGGCTGACTAGTTGAATACCCAGTCACCCAAATTACTACCAAGTGGGAGGGGTCATTACATCCCAATGTCGACAACAAATACTTATCTTATATCTGCGTGATTTCGAGTTAGATCTATTTATGTAACTGGTAAAACAATTTAAAAAAATGTTTACAGGTGGGTTAGGTCAACTTGGCGTCGAATGTGCAAAATATCTACGTAAAAAATATGGAAAAGAAAATGTCATATTGTCCGACATTATCAAACCTTCAACAGAGATTTTTAACGACGGACCTTACATTTTTGCTGATATTTTAGACTTCAAAGGGCTTCAGAAGGTCGTCGTTGATCATAGAGTGGACTGGCTCATACATTTTTCTGCTCTTCTCAGCGCCATCGGCGAACAAAACGTGCCATTGGCAGTCAGAGTCAACATAGAAGGGATGCACAATGTCATTGAACTTGCTAAGCAATATAACTTAAGAATATTCGTTCCTAGTACAATTGGAGCTTTTGGACCTGATTCTCCGAGAAACCCAACTCCAAATATAACAGTGCAAAGACCAAGAACAATTTACGGAGTGTCTAAAGTACATGCGGAATTACTAGGAGAATATTACCATCACAAATTTGGTTTAGATTTTAGGTGTCTAAGATTTCCAGGAGTCATTTCAAGTGATCCACCAGGTGGCGGCACTACAGGTTCGTCATTTTATGTACAGATTTAAATAGTCACTAATGTTTTTGCGCCATCGAGAGAAAAGATAGTGGATTTTTTTTCATAATTATTGAATTTCTTGTTTATATTAAGTGAAAATAGACAATATTGGTGGCATTTTGTACAATTTTGTTCAGTAAAAGTGCACAATAATCATGAAGAACTTAACGTATCGTGTATTTCCTCGTTGCCGCCAAATCTCACTACATGAGCTTGAGTAATGAGGATACTTATCCAAGACCCTGACACGACTTATTGACGACATATGATTTATAACTAATTATAATTGAATCCCGATTTTGGTTAATTTGATGCAAATTACTACTCGACTAATGGCAAAATACTAACGTAAATGCCAAAACCTAAAGAAAGAAAAAAAAAGTCACAAAAATGTATTTATACTAGTTAGATATAATTATTCAATTAAACTTAAGAAATTAATACACTACAACAGCACACTTTTCCGTCCGTCTGCCTGTCCGTTCCGTCTATTTATTCACCATCCTATACATAAAGTAGGTAGTAGTATTCTGATGGTAGGTAAGAAATATACATCACCAGTAAAATGTTGTTAGGCTGAGGGTGGAGCTACTCTCCAAACCACTGACGTTATGGTAGGTAGCATTAAACAGTGTTACCAACCCGAACGAGAGGTTGAGGAATCGAAAATCTGTTCCAAAAAGAAAATAAAAAAACGACCTTTGACATTTGGGTGCAAAAAAGTCTTACCAATATATTTTCTCAAATTACTCTAAAAATTAAGTATTTATTTAAGTTTGACCTAAAATAATACTACAAAAAAACAGTAACCCATTAGTCACAAAACCTCAATAACTGTTGGAATTTACCCTACCTCCTTATATAAAAATATGTATATAGATAATAATTAATAGACACGATATGTCTGTAATACGGCAATAATGTCAGCTATTTTACCTGAATTAAAAACGGCATGAGGCCGCCATCCTGCACAACTCATGTCGTCAAAAACAGATTTGACACGTCTTCATGATCCTGGCGCTCACACCGGCTTTTACCCCGAACGGCGTTAAGGCGTAAATTATAACATTCTAGCAATATTCGAATAAAAACAATGCTTTTGGTTTCCTTCAGTACTAACGTAAATACAATTATCGTTATTTTCTTTGCGTTTGGACAGTGGTAATTTGACTGGCTCCGTTATTCGATGGCCATAGCATTGCATGTATTGATTTTATGAAGGACCCCATAAAATTCTATGTAACTATTGAGGTACAAACGAAATAAAAGTGGGTATAATCGTGTACAAACGATAAAAATAGTTCCTGAAGAAAAGTGATTTTCCGAGGGTGGTGCCAGGAGTCTCCAAAACCGGCGTGTTTGCATGAAAAGGGTAATGAATGTGAAGGAAGCCAGACAGGTTTGTCAGGGTCGTGAGGTTTGGCACTCGATACTCTCTGCCTACCCCGTAAAGGACTTGGCGTGAAGATACGTATGTATCTGTCTTTACATGTTAAGTTCGTGAGAGTTACATTTGGAGGAACAAAAACACCTGTCCGATTTCCTGGCATACTCGTATATGCATAAAACCATAATAAAAACCAATCGTTCCTGGTAAAAGATAGCCAATGCTTTATTTTTTTTATATATGTTGTAAACCTCCGATGCTATAATATTATATTCTCGCAGTTAATCTTGGATATCCTGTAATCAGTATAATATAAAACGGCAATGAAAATTGTGTCAGTGCCGTACAACAGGAATAGCAAAATATATTAAAAGTAAAAGCACATACCTAACTATCAAAATTAAAAATGTTCACACCGTTTCAGCTCATAACCACCGCAATGTTGAGACCTCACCAATAAAATAAATTAATCTAGACTTTGATTTTTGGATGCATCTTTTGGAACAGTTGGCCAAAGGAGACAGTGCCAGGTGGTAAAGTTTTCCAACGACTGACCTGATGTCCTTTTACTTTTTTAAAAATACATTTTTTTATTAACTACTAGCAACAGTATTGTAAATCAATATTAGTGACCAATGATCACTAAAAAATTGTTGATAGTGAATATGTTGAGTATACATTGAGTAACAATGTGATACTGAAGAATACACTTCTTAGCGTATAAGTATATGAACGATTTAAGTAGACATTTTATAAATAATATACATAGATATAGACTATTTTTAACAATCTGACCAAACGGCAGTGTTTATAGCTTCGAAGTCATGTACGAAAATTGCTCTTACAGATTACGCTATTGCTATTTTCCATGAAGTCCTTCGCAAAGGCCGCTACCAGTGTTATTTGAAACCTGACACCAGATTGCCTATGATGCACGTCCGCGATGCGCTTCGTGCTCTATCAGAATTCTTAGAAGCACCAAACGAGACATTGAGCAGACGTGTATACAACGTGACCGCTATGAGTTTTACACCTGAGGAGTTGACGGGACAGATGGTCAAGTACTTGCCAGACTTTACTGTGTCATATAGGCCAGATACTAGGCAAGAAATAGGTAAGTTGAAAGATTTTTTTTTATTTCAAGGAAATTTCATTCGAAGAGTAGGTAATTTATTATTTGATTGAACTTTCGACAAATAACGTTCTCCGTATAAGATTTTTTTGGAATTTAAATTTAAAGTCGTTTGATTTTTTCAGTTACTTTTAAACAATATTTTGATTTCAAATAAAAATTACTTAAGAGTACAGACGATATGGTGGCATGGCAGCATCATGGGCCATTGGGCCATACGGATTACAGCTCCAAGCCAACGATATTGGTTTTAGAGTGATTTTTTTAAAGTCTAAGAAAGGGAACAAGCATACAGATCTCCTGATGGTAAAACACAACCGTGTCCTATAGACACTATAGATGTTATAGGCGTGTCATTCCTACCCTTCCCTCCAACCGGAACGTGAGTTGCATTAGAACGGCGGATATAGGTAATATGGTGGGTTCCTACCCAGGCAAGTTTCTGCACAACAGCTCAGAACCTTAGTTAGTACCAACAGAATAGAATAAAAAGTAAAAAAATATCTCCACATCCGTATCCCTGAAGAGGTATGTTAAGTTACAACCAAAGCACCCACGACTAGCGAGAGACACCAAGGGCGTAGCCAGAATTCTGTACAGATAGGGGTAGACGAAGACAATCCTAAACTATATTGTTTATTCATGATATTATGAGTTTCTTAATATCTAGTCCTTAATAGGGATGAAGAACTAATTTAAAATAAAATAGTGCCTCTCGTAGGGTTTATGTGAAATAAAATAATTTCTATTGTATTATATTCAAGAAATAGGTAACATTGCTTGATGAATATTCCGCGCAATTTTTCAAATTTTTTTTTAACATTTTCTATATTTTTTTTTGCTTTTTTTTGTATGGACAAATTTCTAGACCACGCTTAAAACGTGCTCTTATAAATAGCCCATTTAGGCGATTTTCAATAATTTGGATAATTTTAGTTTAAAGTGACCTTCTTAGTGGGATCCCCAGGCCCCTGTGCCCGAACCTCGTTACACTCATGGAAGACACTAAGTCCTAAAGTGTGGCAACAAGATGCCGTATTATCATTATAGTAGTTTTTATTAGAATACATTCATACCTTATTTCACAAAAACCATTCAAAGGAAATTTGTGACACGTCCATGACTGATAATGACCCATAACCTATTTGCGCCTCTTACGAGCATCCAGGAAGGTAAATAGTATATTCTACGCACAAGAGCGTCGCCAGCCGATGGCCTAGACGGTTCAAGTTGATACGGAGATTGAGAAAAATATACATTGTAGGTTCAATCGGGAGCCTCGTACCTTTTTTTTGACTTGCCTTGCATTTCGCTCTAAATAGTAGCAAACTAGTAGAAAAAGTATTAGAATAATCGATCAAGTTAAGTTAGACATAAGACTGTTTGCTTTATCATTTTTTTTTAGAATCTCTAGGGGACGGCAGCTGCCCCTTTTGCCCCC
>NJDC01006565.1:584325-604694 GCA_002245475.1 Calephelis virginiensis | reverse complement strand
TATCCATGTAGCCTGCTGGTTTGCGAAAACATGGTTTCTTTAACATGGGTTTCCTGCTGTTTGACCACTATCCGACATGAGGCTGCTATGAATGTGATAGTTTGTAATGCTCCGACAGAAAAAGAAAGGTGTCATTAGTTTGATGTGTCTCTGTGTGTGCGTGTATCTGTGTAATCATAACTATAGAACGGATGAACCGATTTCAATTTTTTTTTTGTTACGTATTTTTATTTTAGCACTTGCCCTGTGCTTGGGATAGATTGGGAAAATAAAAATACGTTGCGAGAAACGAAAGTTATGGCCATTCTAAAATGTGAATTTCATCTGTAATGATGAACTCATTTGGTGGGTACTCAGAATTGTGTATCTATAGGACATAACTACCCGCGTTAACGGGTTAGAAAGGAATTAAAAGTTTCGCCACGGGACTTGAATCCTCAGTAGCTCAATTGGTTAGAGCATTCGTCGGCTTGAGACGAAAGGTTACAGGTTCAAATCCTGTCTGGGGCGAATTTTTTTCTTTTTTTTTGTTATTGCTGAGATGGTTCTTAGCTACATTTTGAGTAGGTTTTGTTGAGTGTGATCAAATTTTCGAAGTGAAAACTTGTTTAGCGGCGTTTCACACTTTTTTTGGAATGGGTAAAAACTTCTAAACTCGTGACCTGGTCGAAAATTCATAAGACGGCGCAGGGCGCTTGCGCGAAAGTTCGTGTTGTCATGTTTGTGTACGAATGCGCAATACTTAAATGAATATTGTATTCTACCACATAAATGATAGTACTTTCATACTGATAATTAAAGCAATTTGTGAAGACCCTTGTTTTTGTCCCTAACCATTCCAAAATATCAAAAATTTACAACGTTCAACATTAAAGTTTTCACTTCTGCCGACACTCCCGGAGTGCAACCCGTCGTTTTTTTACATATTAAACATGTTTGTAATCCAAATTGCAGATACGAGAGCTAGATGGGCACTTGGTGATGATTGGAGGCGGGATACTGATAGCAGGCATGGTGTTGCGTGCCATGCTCACCAGCGCCTGCGCCGTCCGCAGCAACCTCAACATGAAGGAGAAGATATTCGTGGGCTTCTCGTGGATGGCCAAAGCTACAGTACAAGTACGTGCACATTTAATTCATAGTAGTATTATAAATAGTCTGTGTGTTTGTCCTTTTTTCACGTTTCTACGAAATAACGTACATCTCATTTAAAAAGGGTACCTAGACAAACGAGGGCGCCACTGTCTTTAAAAAGACAACACCACACTACGAAAAGTTCCGCTAGAAGTAAATTATTATAAGATGTTTTAATAATGTTAGTCACAACTATTATAATAACACTATCTGTTGCCCATAGCCGCGGGACAAACAAGAATATTTTTCGGGATAAAAATCTGTGCTAATCCAAGTTACCCGCTATGTGTGTGCCAAATTTCATGAAAATTTTTGTAGCAGTTTTTGCGTGTAGAAGTAACAAATAAACAAACAAACTCTAGCATTTATAATATTATTAGGATCATACTATATTAATTTATCTAAATACTTCTTAAATTCTGTTAACACCTTTTGAACACTTTTAATTACTTCTCGAGTCCCACTACGAATAGTCTTTTTCATTTGTTTTCAAATGTCTGGATTGTGTAAATATGTAAAACTAGGCAAAATTTGAAGTAGTACAATGTTTACAAAAACTTGGTAAAAGTGATCATAGAAATTTATGAAATAAAGGTTAATATAATATACTCCTAACGGAGATTGTGACATGTTCTTAGCGTTTTACCAGATACAGAAAAAACATCCTATATATTTAATATCTACTCTTTGTAAACACCATGTATAAGTATTTTTTGTAGAGGTAGTTAAAAGGTTGAAAAGTGGCTACTTAGGCTACCTTTTGCCCTGATGTCTTAATGTATTTCCAGGGCTAAATTACTTCAAGCGGGCAATGTCTGGTTACAATGTAATCATGAGCAAAATATCTTTGATAAACCGTATATCTTATCTACCCATAGAATTTAGAAACTTAGTAGCCGGTAAAATTTGTGCCATCTGACAGTGATAATAACAGTTATATGGCAAAATCAAAAGGTTTCTTTTTCCTATTTTTATTACAAGATTTACAGCTTGTCTATCTATCCTACTCGAAAATATTGGTTATGTTGAACTGATAAAAAATATCTAAATTTTTTGGCTATTAATTTTGCAACAGCGACAATCGCCGCTTACCTGTTTCTTCAGCCTTAGTGACGGTGCTCAGTATTGTCGTAGTTCATGGCTGAAAGGGTAGCTTGCAGACTTGCACACGTGACTTAAGATTCTGGTCACAAGATACAGACAGTAACATCTACAGTATTTACAGGTGACGGATGTCTATTACCATTCGACAAGCTGTCTGATTGTTCTTTTTTTCATTATTATATTGGTAGGCAAATAAGCAGACGGATTTTCAGATGGTAAGAAACTCATGCCGCCTAAAGACACCAAAACGTGGTAATGGTACACTGCCAACCTTAGACCGGGATGACCTCGAGCAAAAGTAAGTTTACCGGCTAGCTTACCCTCCGAATCGGAACACGTCAACAGCAAGCACTGAATTTGCCAACTTGAGACCGGGATGTTAGGCCTCGAGCAAAAGTATGTCCGTTATATTATACATAAACTGTTACAGGCTGCTTTAGCGCCGGTAGCTTTGGACGAGGTCCGCAAGATAGCCGGTCCTGAAGGCCCAACAGCAGAGTTGCTGAACTACGCCGAGATCGTCATCACCGTGTGCATCATGTCAATCGTCATCACCGCTCCTCTGGGTGCCATAGTCATCACCATCACTGGTCCTAGACTACTCTCAAAGACCTCCAAACCTCCTGTTCTTGAAGGTAAAAAATATTTTTTCGTTTTTGCTGGGGAAATGACAACCTATCGTTTATATACTCGGCGGGACTTTCAATCGGCTCAATAGCCGCGTCTCTAATTTTAGGAAAGTCGTCTGCTTCGTTATCAATCGTATCGTTAAACATTGTGTACATATTTAAAAAAATACTTTTATAAATATCAAAATATTTGCACACCACAATGTGGTAGAATATGTTGGAAAGCTTAAATAATTTTGTAATAACTTTAACACGCATATCCCGCAAATAAATATATTTTCTTCTTTTCAAAAAATAAAATAGCAGTAAATGTGTTTGGTTCTGAACTCAAGTTGACACCCATTTACATCGGCGCGTTGCTATCGTTATTCTAGCGACGCTCAGTTGAATTCGAAATTAATTTTTTAGAAAGAAAGTATATGATTCGTCTCTGTGGTCTAGCGGTACAGGTGTTGGACTTGACTTCATTAGGTCCCGGGTTCGATTCCCAACAACAACAAAAAGAAAATGTGGTTTTTCCAATTTTCTAAAAAAAATGTTGCGGGATAGAATGTGTGCCCGGTTGGCGATAGGCTGGCCACCTATCATATTGTGGGACTTAGTGTCTTCGGCTAGTTGTGGGTGCCCTGGTTGTGCCTCTGCCTACTTCTTCGGGGATATGGGCGTGAAGATACTTTTTTAACTTGATCATTCTTAAAAGTAACATATTTTTTATTTTTTATCCCAACAGATTTCCGCGGCGGAGTTAAACAGCTTTCCAAAAAGTTTCTGATCTTCTAAAATGTATAATTGTTTAGTAACAAGATGATATTTGTTGCAGGTTGGCGGCGCTCGCACCGACCGTCGATCCGCGACATCTCCATCATCAATGAGGAGGACGCTGCCGAGCGCGACGCGGAGCCGGAGCTGTCCCCGCCTGCCGCATCCCCCGCCGCCTTCAGCACGCCCGCGCCTATCGTCGTGCAGCCCAACAACAAGTCTTGAGCCGCCGGCAACAGTATCCCGCTCACCCACATTCTTAGCTAGGGAAACTGACTTCGACAAGCTTCAGGCCATCTGGTTTATATTAAACTCAATTTAAAGCATTTGAAGTCTGCTAACTGACTTCAAAGAAGGAAGCTTCAAGTAAGGAAATAAATTTTCGGATATCAAAAATGTCTCTTACCGCTGAAGAATTAACAACCTTTAACGTCATAACATAATAAACGAATAAGGTCAAACAATACGAAACCGCTAACTTTACCGGTTTGAATATACATACGTAACTTGGTAAACTGAAAATCCAACCAATTATAATGACGATATTGAAAAAATCCATAACTTAATTCACTCAGTTTCAAATTAAACATTTTTAAACAAATGTCGACATTGTGATTGTTTGAATTCCGATATCCAAATACCTTACCCAAAATACGAATTAAATAAAACTCATAATGACATTATCCAGTGATCACGCCTATAACGTATTTGTAAATATTATTAATGAATGATGTGAAATATATTTGTACATTCTTTTCAAAGGTACTTTTTTAAGAAAAACGTTCATAACGAGTTGTAAATATTTGTTTTATATTGTCTTAAGAATAATTTCCCGTGACATAAAATAGTTTCAATGTTTTTAATTCATCTTTTTTAATGGTATAAGATTCTTAAACAATAAGCATCCTTCATCCGGGTTAAAACAGTGATACCCAGAAAGGGCGTTTTACGCGCGTACAAATTTATGTTTCATCCAGATATTACGTTTTACACGCGTACCTACGCAAAGAGAGACTTTAATTTTCTGCTTATTCACTATAATACACAGATTGTGTTCTGGTTTACACACCGTCCAATGTCATTAATGAAGAGAAAGTTGACGATTCAGTTATCACCCAATTCTGCAGATTCCACATCCGATATGGTAGATGTTACCTTTTTTATATCGTTACACATTTAATGGTAAAAGACTCCTTAAGGTAAGAGATAACCGTGGCCAATAGATGTTATAACATACCATTATACCATATATACCGTAATGGTATAACATACCGTTATACCATTGATGTTATAAGCACGTCGCTGTCCTGTGGCTGGGTGTTAAGGATATTGAGCAAGTCTAGCAGGTACTTTACTCTTCGGACCAGAACATGGCACTCTGTTGGGGTGGCAGAAATAAGTGAGGTGGCGTATCCAAGGCAAGTTGCTGCATAGACTATAGACTTATTACAAGGACCCATTGTACACTCTATGAATAATAAAATATAACTTTATAATGACTTGATTTTTTGAACTTCATTAAAAGAGTTCCGTATCTTTTAGAACTCAATACAAGGACACCGCACAGACAAGTGCGTGGCAAAGACGCCCCAGTATCTCGATTCTCGACCCGCGCAGAAAACGCGCGTGGAACGGGCAATCAAGATACTCGTTCATTACAAATGTTTTACACAGAAATCAGGAAACGTAACACAGTGTCTGGACGGGTTCTATATATGCCTACGCGCGTAAAACGTCCGTTCTAGACAGGCTCTAAAGCAGTATTATTTCAGTAATACATTGTGTTATCACTGAATTGCGACCTTATTGCGTGTTCAATAAAATCGCAGATTTATGTAGAAAACAGTATGGAAATAATACTCCTTTAACGGTCAATTTCAATAACCTACCTACAGTTACTGATACACTTATTAGAGTTGCAAAGATATTTTTATTCTTTTTTGAAAAATACCTATGGTTATCGCCTCTGTGGTCTAGCGGTCCGGGTGTTGGACTTGACTGCATGAGGTCCCGGGTTCGAATCCCGGGTCGGTCTACAAAAAGAAAATTGGATTTTTCCAATTTTCTAATAAAAAAAAATGTTGGTCGGGATTGGAAATATGCCCGGTTGGCGATAGGCTTGCCACCTATCACATTGTGGGACTTAGTGTCTTCGGCTAGTCGTGGGTGCCTTGGTTGTACCTCTGCCTACCCCTTCGGGGATATGGGCGTGAAGATACCTATGGTTACAGTAGCGCTAACTTTATATATTAGATAAGCTATTGAGTTGTGAAGATTTAACCATTTGTTTTCAATGATATTATGTTGGGTATTTCTGATAGCTGTAAATTATAAAAAAAATCGAGTGTTTATTAAAATTGTTACAGTAATTCTCATATCTTATTTAAAAAATCCACTTTCAATAACATAAAACTTGATTGCTATTTTGCAATAATTTTTATCGTCACAATAATAAGATGAAAAACATTTCGGAAATGATTCTTGCAAAAAGTTAAAATTCATTAATTTTATTAAATCAACAAAATTGAATTTTAAAATGAAATTTTGAACTCATTTTGCACTGACTTACGAAAATACGAACACCTTATAAACCGTGAATGTTTTATTTCAAACAAACATTTTAACATGTGTTAGATTTACACACGTATTGTTAAGTTTACTTTGGTTTTATAATTGTTGGGTATTTCTTAAACTCCTAGTTACATGATTTATATAGTGTACTTAGTTTTTATTAATTTGTCGATTTATTTTCAATGTCTCAAAAGGCAACCGTTTTAACTATAGTTAAATAAATTATGTGATAACTTAAAGTACTTTTAAATATTTTGAGAAAACCTAGCTTAATAATTAACAAGTTATTAAAACTGGTAGTTAATTTATTTTTGCTAAGTATTTATATTTAGGATGTAACGAGTGCCTGTGAGTAAAATAAATCAGTATTTCAACTGTACTAGTAATAATGTAGGACATTTGATATGAGGGTACAAACAGAAATTTAGCTTGTAATTATTATCGTTTAATAAAGCTACAATGAAGTATTAATAATGTAGGATTAAGTATTTTTTATATGTAAGGAGCAATCGGTGGCGTTATTACTTACAAAACAGTTACTTCGACAATTTTAGTATAATTAAAGTAAATCAATTTACATAAAATAATAAGAGATACACTAAACAATTTAACAGCAATCACACAGTAAAAACATCAAAATGAACCCAAGAAAGAACCACCGCATAACTTCAGAAACTAGTAACAAAAAGTTTAAAACATCTTTTAAACTTTCACATTCTACATTACTAATTATTAGTTATTTAACGGATCTCAATGTATGTTTTTTTAATCACTTGTACCCACAAGTGATTAAAAAACACTTTCGTCTCCGTTAATCAACTAATCATTAGTAAAAATATCTTTTACTGGAAGCTTTAAACCAAAACCTGAATGTAATAAGATTTTTTAATATATTAGTCAAAATGTAATAAATTTGTTATTTTATGTAATATATTTTTTATTATAATAACTTACTTAAATAGACACCATATAGTACTACTATTGATATTATGCGCTTCGGCTTTACACTGTATACTTTTACTATTAAATTGGCTGACCTTATCTAAATTTAAGCGCAAAGATTAATTTTATAATGACAACTCTACATAGATATCTTTAATATACATTCGGATTTCCAAAACTTGACGAATATAGCCGAAACGCATAATTTAAAGAGTAATACTATTCTTGTACTTAAGATATTCAAGTTATTCTCCTTTTGGGCATTTCGAATTTTACTCGCAATATCGATATCAAATATGTACCTTTGTTGTATAGTTGTCAACTAATATTTGGTGGTGCTCAAAAAATAACAGTTTTGCTCAATGATACATTAAAAAGCAAATACTTATTATTATAAGAATATCATTTATTCCAGTTAAAACATTTCTTATCTTTTTTCAGTAGTTTCTTTAACTTCTTAATTTCCAGTTAATTTTTTTTAAAAAAGAACAAAACAAATATTTTTATAAAGTTTAATTAGTATCTACATATTTATCAAAGTAAGTTAAAACTTGTAAAAAGCCAATGATGTATACGGAAAAAAATACTTGCTTGTAAATAAAACTGTAACTGTAAGCATTTAGATGTATTTTAAACATTATTATCGGTTTAATTAATTATTAAAACACATAAAATGTGTCTTAATGTAAACATTTGATTAAAATATATACTTCAATAGTTAATAAGCAGATATTACATACATACATTACATATTTAAGAAGTTCTTAACAATAAAGGATAGCGCCCACTGTTGACGGGGCGGATCGTGTCTGATCGGGGCGCATCGCATCGCAAAGCACACTGAGGCGGGCTGGGTCTGAAAACTGGGTGGATTTTGTTACTCAATACCAAAGATTAGAGCGATAAAATAGAGAGGCGACTCGACGTTAAAATTGTCGTGTGGAAAGTGGCGCCTCTAGTAGTTGCTATACGAATCGTCAAGTATGGAAAGCAGCGACTTTAGTAGTTCTCATATAAAACTTTAACGTTAAAATGTCATTAGTGCTCAATTCACAATAATGATATCGTGATCTTTGGTGAATGTAGGCCGCATTGGGGAATTGCCCGGGGTGCCTCGCGGAAATCCGCTGGGGAAAAATCCGACGCGCCCAGGCACAGTGGACGTTGCTCCATACAAAATGTATGAAAGCGAACTAGGCGGATTATGGTACTGCGATGCGCCCCGTCCCAGCCTGTCCAAATGTCCTTAATACGCACTGAAAGTATGTATACACTTACAAAAAAAACTAAAAAATTTAAACAGTCGAATTTATTAATTCAAAGGTATACAACATATATTCAAAGGTTGTAGATTTTTATAAAAAAACAATGGGATTATAAAATTATCCTGTAAACATTTGGACATTCTTAGTTTTATAACAGATTTTAATTATAAGAGATTATGATAATCCTTAACAAATAAAGCATTAATATTTTACTCAGCCAACTGTACTTTTGCACGTTATAGTTATTAGCTGAAAATGAATAAAGCAACAACATGGTGCCTATGTTACAATATGATACGTTTGTTTAATTAACTACCTGTATCCGTTAATAACCTGGCAGTTTCCTAAATAATATTATAGGTTCGAGACTAGTGAAGCAATGTAACTATCAACCTTAACTGGCAAGATATCGTAATTATTATAAGAGTCGGCTTCATTTCCTTGAAAAGTCAATGTTCTTACATCTTGCCTTTTGTGTTTTCGCTAATACTATGTATATCTCCAGAATATATTTCTTGAATGCTAAAATTTGCTCTTGTTCCTGGTACCGCTGAGTAGAATAGATCATCTGCCTGTCTGTGAGGCAGGTCCTAACGGGCGGGCAAAAGTTATAATATAGGTTGTTACCAGCATGACTACTACTAGATATTAGATTTTCTCCGTGTTGGTCCAGGCTCCATCCAAACCAAGACCATCTGCCTTCCTGTCAGGCATCTCGTAAAAGGCGAGTGTAGGCCTACCGTCACTAACACCGTGACATCTGATTAGGTGGTAGAATTTAGCAACGACTCGCCCGAATTCGTACCACCGCCTTACCCATTCCTGCCGCCATAACGACAGTGCTTGCATCATCCGGAGTATAAAGTAGCCGATAAACTTACCTTTGTTCGAGGCCTAACATGTATAAATTTCTAAAAATTAGCTGCCCAGTGTTATTAGAGATCTACCTTTAAATAAATTTAAATTTTAAAAAACGTATAAAAGCAAAATTATGTAAGAAAGGCTATTATAAGGTCTCAGAGTATTTAGAAGACGAATACGCTTGGAAATAGAAATATTAAACTCGCACTGCAATCTGTAATGTAATTTGTCATACTTTTTATTGAAGATAAAAAATTAGATTGTAAGTTGTATTTTTTATCTAATTTATAATGCTACCATTAGTATTGAAAAAAGACGAGCCCCCGTAGTTTATTTTGTCGGATCTTCTCAATATGAGGCGGCGATTCCGATCCGGTGGTAGTTTAATCCAAAATGTCTACGCCCACAAGTACCAACCACTTGTATGGTTTATCAAGTGAATAAAGTTTTTTTTGATTCTGACATCCCGGCTTCAGTTCGATTGTGCGCTAGTGTCAACTTCAAGAGTAAGAATTGACGTAAATCCGAAACAAACTCGATTGATTTAGAACTCGAAGCTGTCGGGAGTAAGGCAGCAGGTTTGCAATTCGTGAATTCCTTACCAAATATTATTAAAAAACGATACAATATAATATTTGATATTGTTATTATGAAAAAGATGAATTTAATACATCACATATTTTATTAAGTCATAGATAATATAGTCAAAAAGTAAGTAATAATATAAGTAAATCATAAGCTTACAAAAGTCAAAAACCCCAGACAAACCTGTATGTCGTAGGTGGAACAAGGGCACAATTATCAAAAAATGCAAACATAGGTTAAATATACAGAAATATACAAAAATCGTTTTGTTTGGAGAGACAAAGACACTCATATCATTTCTCCAAAAACTGCAAGGGAAAAAAGTGCCTTGGTCTTATTGCTGTGTTTTTATTACTCTCTTGGCGCAACATAGTATCATTAGTCAATGTCGCTCTCGGCGGGTAGAGAAACAGCCGTCAATTGGAGCGCTAACACCATCAAGGTAAATGTGCCCTTTAATGTTATTGTTTTCTGGAGCGACAAGGCCACATAATATGTCACACTTAAGCCATGCTGCATTTGGACGTTACTCGCCACGTTTTAATTTATAAGAAAATATAAATATTTCTACAAAAAACAAGTTATTTATATTCGAAAATTATCCTAAGTTAAATCTGAAGTATGGTCATAATTACAAAAAAAAATTATGTTGAAAAAGCAAGGGCACAAGCGCACCCCTCTCTTGTAAAAAATAATAGTAAAAAAACTAAACATATTGAATATTTACTTGTAAACCACGTGCTTAAAAAGAATATACTCGTAGTACGTACATTATGTCATACAAAAGAGAACAACTTGAGAGCAATATTAACAGAGCTGGACTACATGGAATGCAAAAAATATTTTAAAATTGGTATCCTGTAAAATTGCAAAATCACATATTGTGCCCTTGTTCCACCGAAGTTGCGATATCTCGTAGGACACACCCACGTACGCACATGACCATACACACATTGTAGCACAATAGTTATTAGTACATCGCTCTTCTATGGCCGTATGCCTACTGATTTCATAGTCAATTAATTAACTTCAAACTGATTCTTAATGATTCATAATATTCTTAAAATTTTGTGCAAACACACAAAACAGAACAAAACACGTTAAATAAAACAATGTTTTAACATAGTATAATTGTATTTTATTATTGTAATAAAAATAAATTGTATATACTCGTAGTCATGAACGTGATTTATTACAGAAAGTTATTATCTGTTCAAATTACTTAAAAGATTTGATTATAAGATATTTATACAATACCGCACTTCTATTCTTCATTACAATTTAAAACATACATACATATTTTATTATAGCGAAGTAAACATAAGATACATTGCTAAATTAAATTTAAGTTAATCAGTGTCAAGGACTTGATCTAAAAAAAATATATGGGTACTAAGTACTTACTTTATTACTTATGCAGTCGTTGAAGCAATAATAGTATACTATTTACAAAGAAGATTAAGCTGATTAACATATTTGAATATAGCTACCTAATCAAACTTACTATACTATGACTAGAATAAACAATAAGTGCTAGAAATGCACATGAATTTTCTCCTATAAGTGGAGATACCATTTACAAATTATAAAAGTTACTTTAGATGAATTATGATATAAAAGTTAGATACAATTTAAATGTATAAATTTATTATGTTAAATGTACTACCATTTAGTGATTTTAGAACATTTTTTTGTTAAATAAATGTGGTTAAATGAACACAATCATTATTTTACTTAAAATTCGATCTTTTTATTTTCCAAAAACAGCAGAAAATATAAATACCAAATGCAATTTTAAGTTATATTATTCAACTGTTAAAATTAAATTGATAACTCGAACGAAAAAACTAATTAATGTGCAAGGAAATGTGTTCCACTGAAAAAAGAATAACAGACACTAACGCAATGTGTAGCAGTAAAAAATGAATAAAACACACTTGGTCGATGTGTTTAGCACAAAATTTTAAACTAAAGTACAATTAATTTAGTTGTATATAGGTACTAATATTTCAGAATTAAAAGATTTAGTTAGCATCATTTTAATATGAATGGTGCATTATAAGACACCTATGCATAACTACTAGTGACCAGTAAAAATACAATGATTACAATTCTGCTGTGCACAAACTAAACTTTTTAGATGTATGCTATCTTTTTCTAATGAAACCAAAACAAAAGAGATGGAACATTATAGACATGTCATCAACGTTTTTTGAAGAATAGATTTAATGCTTGTAGAAATGTCGTGTACAGTCAAATCTGAGAGCTTTAAAAGTGTTTGTCTCTGTTTATTACTTTGGTTGAAAGAAAATAGCGATAATTTAAAATTAGTTTAGTGAGTGCGCAACAAAAATACCACATAATATAGCAACAAATTTAGGTTAAGAAATTATTTACTTTATATTGTTTTATTTAAACTACGCATATCTTGGAAATGTTGTTCAAAACTAGCTTAACATACTTAAGTATGTCCCTAATAAATGTACATTTACGCTAGTATTAAATGCTTAAAGTTTCTTTTTAAATTTAGAACATCTTCTGCCGTCAGATAATTTAATAATATAAAATACTGTAATGAGGAATGTCATACTACTAAATGTCTTACAAGATATATAAGCATAAAGTACATTTTAGAAAAAAAAATATCTTATACCAGATAGGTTTACCTTATTTCAGGGTGATATCTTTATTAACACTAGTATAAAGTAACGCAAAGCCTTAAAGTCAGGCAGGACATAAAAAATATTCAAAGAATCATTTCATCCTCCACAATGTAATGGTCGTCTTTGTTTTTGTTCACGATCAAATGGAATATATTTAACTTAAGATAAAAAACGTATCGCCACTGTCAACAGCGGCAGTAACGATATGAATAATTCATTAACAGTAACAAGAATTAGTATAAAGGAATAGATTTTTTTAAATTATAAAAAAATTAAGTAGATTACACATAAGAATACCAAACTTAGCTGTGATAAAAAAGGCGAGTAAGCTAAATTTAGGTGATTGAATTTTTTATTTTTTATAATTTTTTATTTAAGCCTAATGTGTATAAAATACAATGTTCATTATGTTTTACCTCTATTGAAACGACTTTCGACGACCCTACATTTTTTATGCATGCTAATCAATTTCTCTGGCATTTCTGAACGATTTTTTTTATTTGAAAGAGCGTACTTCCGAGGTGGTTTCATTGGTGGTAAGTTAATTTTATTTGACAAAACTCGTAGTAATGTTTGATTCCGTTGAGTCTAAGATCCAAACCTAAGTCGACCTAGACCGAGTTGATAATAGGATGAAACTCCTTTTACAATAATTTTAGGATATTAGAATATATACTAAAAAAAAGTTTTTTTTTAAGAAAAAAAAATATTACATGTTGCAATATTATAAAATGTGTAGTGTTTGTGCGGGGGGCTTGAATCTGTAGATGAAACATATAGCACCGTCGTGTAGTCAAGAAAGCAGATGGATTTCCTGAGGGTAACAAATTCACGTCGCTTAGAAACACGAAACGTGCGTTGCAAACCTAAAGCTGGGATGTTAGGCCTCGAGCAAAGTAAGCATACCGGGTACCTTATCCTCCAACTTGAAGACATCAACGGCAAGCACCGACGTTATGGCGGCAGGAATAGATAAGGCTTTGATACCAATCCAGGCGAGTTGGGGCAACTAGAAGAGAAAGCTGGAGGAGAAGCTGAAAGGATTTCCTTTTTTTTAATTTTGATTATTTGCGGCGTTGGCTCTCAAGCGAGGCCTTACTGCAATTGAGTTGAATTTTTAAAAATATTCTGTCCTTGATTTCTTTAGTCAACCCATTTTGAATATGCTTTCTAATTTACTAAATTTATTAAAAATATGTTTCATTCTATTATCAGCTCGGTGTAGGTAAATGTAGGTCCGGATCTTAGGCTAGTTTAGCGATTTCTGACCAACGATAACGCAAACACTCTGTGATTACCCAAAAATAGCCTGACTCACTTTGATTGAGAAATTGGTCATTTCATCTTGGTATTTCGTAGGAGACTTCTGCTACTTCATACTAGATATTCTTAAAACTAAGATCGCTTTCCATTGTTCGGCAGAGAGGTCCGTAAGTGAGCGCGTTCATCTGAGCTGATGGTTCTTGACAAAAACGTTGATGATGTCCGACCTGATGAGGTGTTGTTCTTTTGTGCATCCGGCTTCTCCAACCCTGGTATATTAGTAAACGTTAATCATACGTCATAAAAAGTAACATGCACCCCCTGGACATATATTTGAGGTTCAGTGCAATGAGTTGCTACTCAAACAGTTAAAAAAACGGGTTGCACTCCGGAAGTGCCGGCAGATGTAAAAACTTGAATATTAACGTTGTGCATTCTTGATATTTTGAAATAGTTAGCGAACAATTTTGCATGAATAGCTTTAATTATCAGTATGAAAGTACTATCATTTTTGTGGTAGAATACAATATTTATTTATTTCGTTATCGTACAGAAACATGATTACACGAACATTCGCGCAAGCGCCCTGCGCCGTCTTACGAATTTTTGTCTTATGAATCAAGTCACTTGTCCCGACGCGAGTTTAGAAGTTTTTACCCATTCCAAAAAAAAGTGCGCAACGCTGCTAAAGAAGTTTTCACTTCAAAAATAAACATGGCGATTAGTTTGTTATATTACTGTTCCCATTAGTTACGATAACACACTTTATCAGCTAATCTCGTTACGGATGTAAAATGTTAACTAACAACCCGTGTTACTTCAAGTGTCATCGATACTTTGACGTACATGACGTCTGAAGTGTTGTTAATATAACACTGTCAGTTATTATTATAAATAAAATAAAATAAATATCTCTTCACAAGTTACACAAATTGAATCTAACCCCAAAGTAAGCAAATGAGATGCTTGTGTAATGGGTGTTAGTCAACGATTCCAATACATAAAAATACTTAAATAGATACCAGAATGAATTTAATAAACACTCAGACCCAGAAATGCAGACATCTAAATGTTCACTACACAAATGCCTGCCCCCGTCGGGAATCGAACCCAAGCCTCGCGGTTAGTCGATGTAGTTATGCGTGTACGCTAGCCACTCGACCAACGAGGCGGTCTAAATATATGTCGTATATATGTTACTGTAAAAAACCCGAAGCGCGATAAATCCTAAGACTTTAATGGTGAAAGTACGAACTGGGGGCTGATTGTGTGTCTCAGTTGCCAACTTAAATAGAAAAGTGTACATCAAATCGCTGTCAAATGACGTGTTTTATATTTGCTATCTCCAGTGATCAACAGAAATACAATAGAGATAGCAAACACAAATGACGTCATTTGATGTACACTTTTCCATTTTGAGTTGGCAACTGTGATACATAATCAGAACCCTGTTCTTAACATGTACGAACTAATGTTAAATATTAATAACAATAAACGGGTTTTCACAATAGCATCTACTGTCCTATTTTTAATATATACTAAAATAAGAGTAAAGCTGATATATTAAAAAACTAAGGTTAATAATATCAGTTTAAGCCTTGAAGTACTTCAGTCTACGTTTTTTAATAACACAGATAAGCTTTGCAAAATGTAATCCGGTATTTACAAATATCAGGTTAGTACCAGGTTTTTCTAAGAAATGTATTATATATTGGTATCTACGATAAAAAGTTATGTTTTAAACACGTTTTTGTGTTTAACCTAAATTTATCCTTTTTTAATCTGGCAATAAACTGAAACTTGGCATTGAAAGGCTAATTACATAGCATATTTATTTACGCTAAATATCATGCTAAATATTTATACCAAAACATAAAACACCAATTATTAATTTATGTCAAAAATTAAGTACTTCGCGTGTAGCATATTAAAAATTAATGAAGCAAAATATTACTACACCGACACAACTAATATACTATTATAGAAAGAGTAGTTTCCTAGTGTATTATTTTACTGTAGAGTTTTTTAATTGGGGCCTAAGTATAGGTACGGTACTACTATTTAAATTATGCGCTTCGCCTTTACACTTTTTACTCTTAATACTTTTATTTTTAAATTGGCTGACCTAATCTAAATTTAAGCGAAATGATTAATTATCTTCATATAACTATCTTAAAAATACATTCGGATTTCCGGAGCACGCTTGACGAATATAGCCGAATCGCATACGACTAATTTAAATAGTACTAATGTACTTACAATTGATATGTTTAATGACATGTGTTCGCTAGCATGTCCCACTATCTATATCTTAGATTTAGATTTAAATTTTAAATATGTGCTCACAAGTACGAAATAGACCGTTTAATTTATAATTATTTCACATAACATTTAAGACATTTATTTATTTATTTAAAATGTATGTAGAAGTGTTTTAAAATGGACCTAATACTATATGGAATTCTCTACCCGTCAAAGAACTCTATTAGAAAAAGTAATAGAAACTGTACAAAAAAAGGAGAACTAGCAAGAAATCTTAGAGTGGTAGTATTCTGTCTCAGTTTGCCAATCTATGAAACATACATATCGCACGTCACAATGTGTGTTCGGAATAAACTCAGAAACCATTAAACCGATTTTAATAAAATTTTGTAACTATCTTTTTTTGTAATATTTAAAATATTATAGAGCTTTCATTAACATATATTTACGAATATACGCGGGACAACAAAAAACAGGAGCGAAGATGAAAGCAACAGCTAGTAATAAAAAAAAAACAAAATACGGTAAAATAATACAAGGAAATTTATGAAACACTACCGTGATGTTAACTACGTAAGATAGCATTGTTAATAGCAAAGAAAAATAGCCATTATAGACGATTAAATACTTATTGAGTATAATATTAATATATACTTGGATCTATTGGTGTCCTTGAAAATCCTGTAACAGATGAATGTTTGTTATGATTTAAATCGCTTTAAAATTATTTTTAGAAGCATTTGGTTTCTCTATACTGGCGCTGAAATATTATCGTACGGAACTACGACTTATTGTTTTTTTAGTAGTACAAATACATGTTAAATATTTTTAAGCAAAGATTTTAATTATTTGAATTTTATTAATGATCATCCTAATTCAAATAATGTTTATTTTTTATTACTAAGTATGATAATCGGTATAGGCCTATACCCGAAAGGGGCCATGACAATATATCCCTTAGAATTCAAGTCATTTTTTTTTACTTTTTCATTTCTTTTCATTTTTTCACTATAATTTACTGTAACTGTTATGGAAAAAGAATAAAGGCTTAATAATAATAAAAAGTATGATAATCCCTCATCTGAAGGTTGAACATTAAGATTATGCTAAGCTAGAATGTACTTTATTTGCTCTTCCTTTATATCCAATACCTATTTAGACGGATAATAGTTAAGTTTAGTTAAAATAAGTTTGAGTAATAATAAACTCTAGCTTTCGATTATAATCGTCTAACTAAAACACCTATATTGGTGGTAATTCTGTTGAACACCAACTAAACTGTTTTTTTTTAATTAAATAAATATCCCTGAGTTACGCACGTTACGCAAATTAAATCTAACTCAACCTAACTAACCATAATAATAACAAGCAAATTATATGCTTGTGTTATGGGTGTTAGTCAACGATACTAATACATAGAAATACTTAAATAGATACCAGAATGAATTTAATAAACACTCAGACCCAGAAATGCAGACATCTAAATGTTCATGTCACAAATGCCTGCCCCCGTCGGGAATCGAACCCGAGCCTTGCGGTTGATCGGTGTAGTTAGGCGTGTACGCTAGCCACTCGTCCAACAAGGCGGTATTTAAGTCTAAGTATGCTTTATTTTTCCAATGAAACAAAAAGAAAAGAGATGGAATATTATTGACATGTTCGATCAGTCCAACATTTGTGATGTTTTTAATCAACCTCTTCCATGGTTAGTCGCAATAGATAGGTATGTAGAAATCTTATTTACAAACTAATCTATCAGCACCAAATATGTTTTGTCTCTTTCTCTTACTATCGTTAAAAGAAGATAGCAATAACTTAAGATTAGTTTAGTGGGTTTGCAACAAAATTACCACCATAGTCACCAGATCTGTCGAGACAATATTTCGGCCTCAAAAAAATCGGCTAATTAATTAATAGCAATTCTTTTGTAATAAAATAATGTAACTGACAGTACTCACCAAGTCGTTTCTTTATTAAATAGTAGAGTTTCGGCTTGACCACAAGAATAAGGAAAATAAAGATTCCTTGTAATTCATTGGTAAGATCCACAATGTTCCAGAGCCATTGCGGTTCAGACACTATCGTTGAGAGCAGTTCGGAGATCCAGCCGGCTCCCATCACCACCCAGAGTTTGCCGGTTAAAATATATCTGGAAAGACAAGGAAGTTGTTTGAAGACCATTGAATTGTGAACTAGTTGCTTTACAATAATTCTACCCCCTCGTTGGTCGAGAGGCTAGCGTACACGCCTAACTACATGGACCAACCGCGAGGCTCGGGTTCGATTTCCGCCGGGGGCAGGCATTTGTGTGATGAACATTTAGATGTCTGCATTTCCGGGTCTGCGTGTTTATTAAATTTATTCTGGAATCTATTTAAGTATTTACATGTATTAGAATCCTTGACTAACATCCATAACACTAGCATATAATTTGCTTACTTTGGGGTTCGATTTTTTTTTATGATATTCGAAGGCAAACAAGCAGACGGATTTCCTGATGGAAAGAAATTCACGCCGCCTAGAGACACCAAAGGTGGTTATGGTGCATTGCCAACATGAGGCCGGGATGTTAGGCCTCGAGCAAAAGTAAGTTTACCGGCTACCTTACCCTCCAAACCGGAACAAGTCATGACGTTATGGCGGCAGGAATAGCTAAGGCGCTGGTACCAATCCGGGTGAGTTGCTGCGAAACTCTACCACCTAGTCAGATGTCACGGTGTTAGTGACGGTAAGCCTGTGCTTGCCTTTTACGAGCTGCCTGGCAGGAAGGCAGATGGTCTATTTTGCAAAGGAGCCCCGGACCAACACGGGGAAAATCAATTAAATTTTGTAACTAGGCCAGGAATATTTATTATTTTATTATTACTATACTACTACTACTAGTTCTATAATCATAATACTGACCCTGACCCGACAAATGTTTTCCTATCTTATATTGTTTTTTTTTTCGAATATTCGGCCAATAACAACTAAAAGAATACAACAAAAATATTTTGTTCTTAAAAAAAATGTTCTGAATTATAGGATTATTATTGTTTTTTTATGATATTGAAGTACAAACAAGCAAACGGATTTCTTGACGATAAGAAATTCATGCCACTTAGAGAGACCAATGATAATCGAGCAAATTTAAGTTTAAGAACTATCTTACCCTCCAAACCGGAACACGTCAACGACAAGCACTGAGGTTATGACGGCAGGAATAGTTAAGACGGTAGTCCCGATTCAGGCGAATCACTACAAAACTACCATCTAGCAGGGTGTCATGATGTCACTGACGGTAAGCCTATGCTCGTGTTAAGAGTTAGATAAGATTTCTAGTTGTTTTTTATTATTAGCAGAGATTAGTAATTATATATATTGTCTTTGTTATTAGTGATATGTGGTAAATTTTAGTCTGTTAATAAATGTTTTCTTTCTTTCTTTCCTTTTACGAGCTGCCTGGCAAGAAGGCAAATGGTCTATTTTCAAAGGAGCCTGGACCAACACGGGTGATTAACAATAAATAATAATCATATAGGTAGTTTCAAAATCTAATAGTTTCTTATTAGTGCAGTACCTAGTATTATACAATGATGAAACCTCAGAATTAAAAAATATTTTTTTTTCATTGGTATCTAGTATTTAAAACACATTCTGTAAGGTTTATGACAGTCTCTGAATTCCGAATTACAAAAGCTCTAACAGCCTTCTCTATTAAAAAGCTATAAAAATTTGCAACTCATCTTACTTTGCTCTATCAACACGAAATCTCCTCTTGGCGCGGTCACCCACCGAGCCGGCTTGCAGTCGATGAACTTCAGATTTGACTTGGGCACAATGGCGAGCCGTCAACAGCCATAAAATGAAATTTGTACACGTGATCAAGCCCATCGGACCCACAAAGAATATATAGTGGGGCACATCCATTCCTGTGTTTTGAACTGTAAAAGAAATATCTAAATTAAAGCCCTCTTTGACCGCCTATTTAGTCGACTGGCTAGCGTACATGCCTAACTGTACCGATCAACCGCGAGGCTTGGGTTCGATTCCCGATGAGATGCCTGCATTTCCTGGTTTGTGTGTTTATTAAATTTATTCTGGTATCTGTAAACGTATTTCTATGTTTTAGAATCGTTAACTAACACTCATAACAGAAGCATATAATTTGCTTATTTTGGGGTTGTGTAAATTAAGGAAAATTTATTATATATAATATTTATAAGGGATATTTATTTGTTTTATTTTCGTATTCAGGTTAAATTTTTACAGGCTTATTCATAAACGTTGTTTAACTTTTAATCACCAATTTAAATAATGTTTAAAAAAATGTTCATATACGAAATGCCAAA
>NJDC01006565.1:537823-580994 GCA_002245475.1 Calephelis virginiensis | reverse complement strand
TAAGTATTTCTATGTATTAGTATCTTTGACTAACACCCATAACACAAGCATATAATTTGCTTACTTTGGGGTTAGATTCAATTAGTGTAAGTTGTCCAGGGATATTTATTAATTTATTATTATTTATTTACTTTGGATGATACTGATTCTGTTACGAGTTAAATTGGTACAATTAAAATTTTTGAACAACGGTATTTTTTTACAACTAAATTTATCTATAATATCGACTAAAAGTTATAAAAAAATACTTACTAGTTCCAAACCAACACACACCGCTTCCAATGTTAGCGTCTAAGTACATGGACACAGGGTAACGATCCAGAAGGAACATGGTGAAAGTCAGCAGCACAGTGATGCTCCAGGCGTATAAAGAATACCACATAAACCGTCGGTTTTCTGATGATGATTTCCGAAGAGGCTTTACTGTCCGGACGCTCCTATAATAAAATTAAAATTACTTCTGTAAATTTTGTTAATACACTTGTTGGGATATACGTACTAAAATAATGAAAATCATAATTACAAATAAGCAAGAAATAAAAAAGTATTTGTGTAGTAAACATTTACTTGTCTGCATTTCCGGGTATAATATGTAACATAATATTTTTAAATGTTAAGCAACTGAGTGTGAGACAACAAGGGAGTGTGAGTGACCTGATTGTTGACCTCTGCCTACATCTCCGGAGATAGTTACTAAAAGATACTTTTTTTTAGAATCTATCCTTTTTATCGTTGGCTCTTGGTGGAATTATATTATTTATTAGTAATCGGAATATGAAAACAAAATTTCCTAAAAGTTTATATTTGTTCGAAAACATATTTACAACTACGGCGTCTTTAAACGTGTACCTACTAGTAAATTTAATACGCAGGTGTAGTCGTGGGCAACGTTTAGTGTTTATATGATACTGTGTTCAATACTTGAAACATATGTTTATGTATGATCGTCAAACTTAGGAGCGTCCGAGGTCGGCCGAATGGCGTTCTTAACACTTACTACATATAGTTAAACATTAGTGTTTAATTAAGATCCTTAATTAACATTATTATATTTAACTAACGCTTTTCTGGTCTTGCAGAATCGTAGTCGATAGAAGCTTGAAGTCCGAACTCTGAGATACAAATCTTTATCCAGATTGGCTACGTTTTTGTTACTTCACAAATTCTCCTTATTTATAAACTTTTTTCCATTTTTTTAAGTTAATTTGGCCCCTGGCTAAGACCTTTAGGCCATTCTACCACGTCTCCCGTATTAATTAATACTTATACAGTAATTAGTCACATGTATTCCGTATTAATTATTCTTGTACAGTCATTAGTCACTATTTACAAAGTCACGTCAGGGTCTTGAGTAAAGCGGTTTTTACTTAACACAAGCTAATTTTGGGAGATTTGGCGGCAGCGAGGAAATTCACGATACACTAATTTCTTCATGATTGTTTCATTTGTGCATTTTCACTGAACAAAATTGTACAAAGGGCCACCAAAATTGACTAATTTCACTCAATATGAACACGAGATTCAATAATTATGGAAAAACTTCGACCGTCTTTTCTCTCGATGGAGCCAAAACTCCCTATTCAATATAAATGTCAAAAACAACAAAAGTTTTATTTTTTATTTTATAGAACTATTTTATTAGCTATATGATAGATAGTTAATGATTCTGAAATGGTCCCACATACTTTTATTCAAATATTCTACCAATAAGTAGTTTTGAGTTGTATTTGATAATGCATATTTTATACTTTTTAAACATGGACAAAAATGTATGCCTATATAAGTATAACCCAAAAATCACTAATCGGGTCATGATAAATTAATATATGACCCTCTTGAAATTATGACCTATCTTTCTAAAAAGGAACCATCAAAATCGGTTAGTTATTAGCCTTTTTTTGGGATGACTAATTTGTTGCTAACCGCGAGGTTTTTACAACTTCACCGGGCTAATAGTTATTGGCCGAGTAATGGCGTAAAAACAATCCAAAAAACACGTACAGTCAAATAGAGAACCTCCTCAATTTTTAGAGCGGAATAAAAAATACTTGTTGCTAATTTTATTTGGTAACTCTAGGCTTGGTTTTGCACCATTAGATTTAGCTATAGCTTGAATCAAGTTACTATTTTGTAAAAAAATAAAATAATGAATAAATTAGACGTTAATTTCAAAATCAATTACAATGTCGCTCTGAAGAATACCATTTGCCATTTACAACCGCCACAGTATTCAACACCGTCACGTCAACTGGAATGTTCCAGCACGTTCCAGTTTGGATTTTTTATGATACTGAAAGGCAAACAAGCAGACGGAATTCATGAGTGTAAGAAATTTAGGCCGCCTAGAGACTTTGGTGTCTTTAGGCGGCCTAAATTGCCAACTTGAAGCCGGGATATTAGGACTCCAGCAAAAGTAAGCTTACCGGCTACTTTACCCTCCAAACCTGCACAAGTTCACGGCAAGCGCTGACATTATGGCGGCTATAAATATATAAATTTTACTACCACATACATACACCATACACATACATATATATCTCATAATATATATTATTTTCCTATTTTCACTACATTTTCGTATATATTATATTTATATTATACATATTTATACATCTTACTACCCTATACTTTTTGTACTACTCCAATGTATATACATATATAAATTGGGGTAGTACACATCAGTGCAACTGCAATAAGGCAGAATCACTGAAATTATTACATTGTGTAGAACTACAATAAAGTAGCGGTTTGATGAAGATAATACGCGTTACAAATTATTACTAGGTACATAATTGCAATAAAACAAAACAGTAAAGAGAACTATTTTATTGCTATTCTTCTTCTTCTTTTATAAACATGGCTTTCGATTGTTTTTCACGACTACTTTGCCAATGTCAAGTTAGTTAATTCTTATACAATATACAGTCATTAGTCACTATGTACAAAGTCATGTCAGGTCAGGGTCTTGAGTAAAGCGGTGACTTGGTAATTTAAGCTCATCTAGTGAGATTTGACGACAGCGAGGAAATAGACGATACACTAATTTCTTCATGATTATTTCATTTGTGCACTTTCACAGAACAAAATTAATCTAATTCCCACCTAAATTAACCAATTTCATTGAATATAAACATGAAATTCAATAATAATGAAAAATTACGACCACCTTCATTCACGATGGCGCTTAAACTTATTTATTGTTATTGTAAGTTATCTTAACAGACGTCTATTTGATACAGACTTATGACCTAAATAGGCACATTAAAGGTCGTAAGTACCAAGTTTACAGCCTACAGCGATCAGGTTACGGCAATTTAATGGCTGTCGATGATAAAAGGATACGCTTAATCCCTGATAGTAGAACAGTGATATCAGAAGACAAACATAGATGATGGATAACCTTGACTAATGATTTTGGCAATATTTTACTGAACATGTTTTATTATATAGACTACTAGCCAACACGGCGGACTTTGTAAGTTTGACATTAACGGCTACCTTCTACTAGTTTGTATGGATTAAATAATTGTTTTTCCTCTTCCGATTTCACGAAAAAGAATTAGCGAAATTGGCGTGATGATGATCAAGCGAAATTTTCATATTTATAGATAAGATGGGTACTTGATTACTTGATTTGTACTGTATATATAAACAGGTAAAGTATGTATGTTCTTTTTATGTTTATGTCTTAAGTATGATTTGAAAAAGAGTTAAATGAGCTTAAAATGATTTTATAAACTCTACTATTATGCATCTTCACGCCCATATCCCAGAAGGAGTAGGCAGAGGCACAACCAGGGCACCCACGACTAGCCGAAGTCACTAAGTCCCACAATGTGATAAGTGGCAAGCCTATCGCCAACCGGGGAAATTTCCAAACCCGAGCAACTTTTTTTTATTAGAAAATTTAAAAAACCCAACTTTCTTTTTGTTGCCCGACCCGGAACCTCGTGCAGTCAAGTAAAATAGCTGAACCGCTAGACCACAAAGGCGACTATTAATATACTTTAAACATGTTATTAATATGTTTGTCCTATGTTGGTCCAGGTTCCCTATGTAGACCGTTTGCCTTTCAGCCTGGCTATAAGGAGACGAGCATAGGTTGAATGAGTCTTTACGGACTAGACTACTGCTGGAGTACAATATAAAAACGTATCCAGGAAAGGATCTAGCACCACCTATTCTGATTGTCATTTTCCGTTCCGGTTAACCTACCTACCCTAGGTGGTATACTTGCACATTAAGTCTAACATCCTAGCCACAGGAGAGCGTCACACCTATAACATCTAGGTGTCTGCAGGCAATTTTTGATCTTTTACCATCAGAAGAGCCGCGTGGACTTTTTCTTAACAAGTAAAAAAAAAACGTACCTGCCATGAACGCTTATAGCAGTGTTATTTCCACCATCTTAAATGTCCGCCTTTATAAGCAACTTTACGATATACGTCATAAGGTTGTCTCTCTCCGATGACATTAATGTTTTATGAGTTTATGGTAACCCCCTGATGATTGTCACTATACAATATAAAACAAAGTCGTTTTCCGCTGTCTTTGCCTACGTAGGTTTAGGGCTTTACAACGCAATTGATTTCGATGCGGTTTTTGAAGTGAAATTTCTTTAGCGGCGTTGCGCAATTTTTTGGAATGGGTGAAAACTTCTAAAATCGCGTCAGATCGTCAGAACGTAAGACGGCGCATTACGCATGCGCGAATAAGACGGCGCGAGATCAAAAATAAAACGTAGATTCATTGCTGTTTTTGGATTGCTTAGATATTTCCAAAGAGTATAGGATGCGGAATGGATAACACGCCGCAATATACTTACCATTACATTCTCATAGATAGCAAATAATATGTATAATATCAACAGACATTGCTCTATTTGTTCCATCTTGAAAATAAGCTTCATGTGTAGACGAGCAATGTTCGTTGTACAGATAATACGACAACGCTCCTAGCCGTCACGTGGTCTTACTATTATTGATATGAAAATAATATTTATGCATAAGTGATAATACTTTCATACTGTAAGGTTATGTTTATAAATCGAAATTTTAAACGTAGAAATATCATAACTTTAAAGATTCTTTGGTCATGAATTCCGTTTTTATTTCGGTAAAGAATATTTGTTATGACTAGACTAGCAACCCGATCAGCGGAAGAAATAACTAGAGTGGGGGTACTCGTGAGCTAGGAGCAGTGGTTGGAAGTGGGGGCATTCGATTGCGAGTCGCCGAACTAGATGGACGTTCTGTTGTAGTAAATTGTGGAAGTAAAAGTAATATACCCTAAGTACGTATTGTGTTTTATGAAAAATATAGAATGAATTGTGACTGTTGGATTTGATTTACACCCTGGATTGAAGTTATTCTTACAATACTGATAATTAAAGCAATTCGTGCAAAATTATTCCCTAACCTTTCCAAAACATCAAAAATGCACAACGTTAATATTCAAGTTTTCACTTCTACCGGCACTCCCGGAGTAAGACCCGTCTTTTTTTAATGAACAGAGTGACTCATAAGGAAGGTTGATTTTTATAAAATATGTACAGATATAAAAACGTAATTATCTATGCGAAACTGGGATGGGCTGCTAATATGGCAAAAGCACGGGGCTCTCCTGGTGGTAAGATATAACCACAGCTTATAGACACCTTAAATGTTCCAGGTGCGTCGCTGTCGGCCGGGATGTGAGGCCTATTGAACAAGTCTACTGGCTACCCTAACCTCCGGACCGAACATGACATTGTCATTGTGACGCCTCGAATAAAGATGTTGGTGGATACCTACCCGGGCAAATTGCTGCGCAGCACTCTACTACTAATGGTCTTATAGGTAATAACTCATGTCGCCTATGCTTGCCTCTTACAAACTGCCAGTTTTTTTATAATATTGGAAGGCAAACAAGCAGACGGATTTCCTGATGTTCCTGATTATCCCGAAAACAAAAACTCTTTTAAGTCAATCCAAATATGACAACCGTATATATAAAAATCAATTGCTGTTCGTTAGTCTCGCTAAAACTCGAGAACAGCTGGACCTAATTGGCTAATTATGGTTTTGAATTATTTGTGGAAGTCCAGGAAAATGTTAAAACATAAGAAAGAAGAAAAAACAACCTTTTTAGTTTTCCCATACATACAGAACGAGTGAAACGAAATTCGTCGGGACAGCTAGTAAAAAATAATTAATGCACCAACAGATTACACAAACTAATTTAACTTAAAAGTGAGCTTATGCATTATGGGTGATATTTAATGATACAAAGTTTAATAATCGCCCAGACCCAGAAACACTGTCATCTACGATTATCACAAATACAATAGTACTATTTAAATTATGCGCTTTGGCTATATTCGTCAAGCTTGCTACGGAAATCCGAATGTATTTTAAAGATATCTATATAGAGTTGTTATTTCATATTTAACCATTTCGTTTAAATTTAGATTAGGTCAGCCAATTTAAAAGTAAAAGTATAAAGTGTAAAAAGAGTAAAAAGTTTAAAGCCGAAGCACATAATTTAAGTAGTAGTACTACTATACCAATTGCCGTCAGGAATACATATACACATAGGGCATATACACCAACCCCTCGAAAAATAAGGCGTTCAAATTAGGTAAAATTTATAAATACCTATGTCTAAACATAAACCGTTCACGAATACTTCATGCTACAAACTTTTCTATGTTTGATGAGTAAGAGTTAAACTAAAGTTTCTGCTAAATTCACACACACAAAATTACGTCACAGATTGCATTGAAGAAGACGTAGGTATGTAAATATTCTTATAGAGCCAAACACAGTGGGGCTACTATTGAATCTCGATTTCATGAAAATAGGAGACTGGAATCGGATATGTCATTTAAAGTACTCTTAAATACTAATTAAATACAAGCGGATTATTCACTTTCGGTTCCCCCGAAAAAGTACGCAGAGGCACAAGCAGGGCACCCACGATTAGCCGAAGACACTTAGTCCCATAATGTGATAGGTGTCAAGCCTATCGTAAACACATCCAATCCCGAGCAACATTTTTTTAAATTAGAAAATTGGAAAAACCAGATTTTCTTTTTGTTGCCCGACCCAGAAATTGAACATGGGACCTTATAAAGTCAAGTCCAACACTTGGACCGCTGGACCACAGAGGCGATAAACAAATTAATAGGATTTGTTAAACTTTGTTGGAACATATCTCAAAGAGGTAGGCAGAGGCACAACCAAGACAACCACGACCAGCCGAAGACACTAAGTTCCTAACACTAAGTGGCAAGCCTATCCCCAACCGGGCACATGTCCAATCCCGGGCAACGTTATTTTTTAGTTAGAAATTGAAAATATACATTTTCTCTTTGTTTTTATTGCGCGACCCGAGCAATAATCGAACTCGGAATCGAACCCGAGCGTCTTTGTTGTGTTTTTCCGACACCGGACCGCCAGACCATAAAGACGCTCGATCATGCGATCACCTGAACTTGTTGGAACTGAATGTTAATTACCCGCTAGTAGGGTTCGAAAGTACCTAAAATAACATTTCTGATTCCAATTTCTAATTTGCATCAAATCGATTTGCAAGAGTAACCCCACTGGCATTAATCACATTGGAATTACGTGAGATAAGATGTTTACGATAACACCAGCTCTCCAGCGTTCAGTCGAACTAACATTTACCAAACGTTATGGCGTTTATTAGTTTTATGATCCATTATACACCTCACTCACAATTTATTACCAGAGATGACGTATTTGATACAACTAATGTACCTACGTGGTAATTTGTTTTATTTTCAAAATTCCCTGCTGACTGTCATGCTAATTGAACACTCCCGTACCAAACCTAAACAGTAATAAGTAATTACACAGTGGCAAAGCTAATTATAATTATCAACTTTTACGTTTTATGAGATTGAACACCCGTCACGAATTAATAAGGCAATTCGAATAACATAATGGCTAATATGAATAATAAATGATTATCAAAATTTTTTTTAAATATAAAGTATGAGGCACAGTCGTCACAAACATAACAATAAGTAAATTTAAATAATATAGCAGCTAATGTGAATTTAGAAATATAATTAATTATCAAGATTTTCTTTTTATAAGATTGCACACCCATCACAAACCTAATAATAAGTCAATTTGAATAACAAAATGGCTATAGTAAATAATAAATAACTATCAATATTTATTTTTCATGGGATTGCGCACATGTCACAAACCTAATACGAGTAAGTTTGAATAAAAAAAGTGGCATAAGTAAGAAATAAATAATTATTAACTTTTTATGAGAAAGCTTGATAAAAAGGTGGATTTAACTATGTTAAAAACATATTTTATTAAATATTTAATTTTAAAGATTTTGTTGGTATGATAAGAGTTTTAAGACAGGAAACAAGTACACTGTTATCCTAAAAGTAAGAGACAACCATGGATTATAGATCTCGTAGATATGACAGATGCGTGGCTATCTTGGAGTTAGGATAATAGCCCAAATGTGCAAGTCTATCGTCTACCCTCCGGAACATGACGATTGTTGCGGGGGCAGGAGTAGATAAGGTAATCAATCCCTAACTGGGCTAGTTTTTGCAAAGCGCTCTACCAGTAGCGTTCGTTTTAGTCACACGTTTAACCAATGCCAGTTCCGAGCTGTTAGATTGAGAGCCAGACAGCCTTTTCTATATAGGGACACGATCCAACAGGAGATTGCCTATCACACTAATATTATAAATGTGAAAGATTCTTTGTTTTGATGTTTGGATGTTTTTCCGTCAATGACGCAGAAACTACAGAACGGATTTTGATGAAATTTGGTATACAGACCGGGCTGCATATAATATGACCCAATATGAGCTGACTTGAGTGATAAAATATTTTTTATTCCGATTAAACGCTCCTTTGGGAATTCCATGCAGGTGAAGCCACGGGCGGAAAGCTACTATTAATTAAAATTCCAAAATTTGTATAAAAAATTATAAAATTATATTTAAAAATACTTTCGGCATCAGGTTTTGTAACGAAATTCCTAAAAGCGTTCATTATTTGCATTTCTTTAAAACTAATTTGTATTAATTAGTTATTCTTAATTAGTTTGAAATGAAATTTAAATACTAGTATAGAAAAACCAACATTACTTGATACTATATAACACATGTATGTTTTTCTTTATCATAGGTACATAATACTAAATCCACAATGGCGCATAAATAAATACTCCTCAACATATAACAAGACCTGATCGAACAACACAGCAAGCAATTATTTGCATGTTGTATGAATGTTAATAACGACACCACAGTACAAGAATAAACCAGTATGGAAACTACCTACAGACGTTCGGAACGACACACTCATAAATACAAGCGCATCGACGAGACTCCTAAGTCCTAACAGCTCCCGCTATGTATGCATTGAGTATCCCCCTAAGCACAAGGCTTGAAGCATTTTTCGTAGCGAGTACTCCGCCATGTTGCCTATGCTACGGAAAAGGGACACTACATTTTTTAATAATCTCGACTATCATCTTATTCCTTAGCAACACGTACTTACTTTTATTATTTGTAAGCTACGTAGTTATTTTATTTTTTTAATTTTGAGCTAGGAATAGCTCCGATACTATATCATGTTTGTACTTTGGCGACAATACAAACATGGGATCTTTAATAAAAATTAAAATCCATTAATTATTGGCAGAGTAATCGTGTAACAAACATACAAAAAAAGACGGGTTGCACTCCGGGATTGCCGGCATAAGTGAAATCTTGAATATTAACGTTGTGCATTTTTGATATTTTGGAATGGTTAGGGAATAATTTTGCAAGAATCGCTTTAACTATCAGAATGAAAGTACTATCATTTATGCAAAAATATTACTTTCATATCAATAACCTGCGTTTGGCTTGACAAAAACTCGCTAAAGTAAGACTACGTGATGGCTAGGAGCGTCGTCATATTATCTGTACAATGAACATTACTCGTCTACATCTAAAGCTTATTTTCAAGATGGAACAAATAGAGCAATGTCTGTTGACATTATACGTATCTGCTAGCATGTTGTCTTGTGATAATGTAATGGTAGGTATATTGTGGAGTATTATCCATTATGAAACCTATACTCTTCAGAAATATGTAAGCAATACAAAAACAGCAATGAAAATACGTTTTATTTTAGATCTCGCGCCATCTTATTCGCGCATGCGCACTGCGCCGTCTTACGATCTGAAGAAAGTTTAGAAGTTTACCCGTTCCAAAAAAAGTGCGCAACGCCGCTAAAAAAGTTTTCACTTCAAAAATGTACGTTCGTAGATCCTCTTGTTTAGAATCAGTTAAAAATACAAACATCAAACTAATACATACGTGATAACTACAAATATGCTTGTACTGACGGAAATCGAACCCGTGCTCCGTCGATGATCGGCATCGTGAGACATGTTTGCTAACCATAACATAAAGCGATAGGTAATCGTCTAATTTAAAGTACCTAGGTTTTCATGAGTATTTTCGTGTATGTAGTGAGCGAGCGGATTCATGACCGATAAGCTCTGACTAATAACATTGTACCACCCACATCGAGTTCATGTTTGTTCGGCAAATAATTATAATTAAACTATATTTATAAATAAACTAACTCCGGTCCACGGCTTTGTCCGCGTGCTAAATCTTAAAAAACTTCGGTGGCCCTGTGTTAGCGTGGACTACATTTAGAATCGGAAAAACTCTAAATGTGTTTTCTTTTTTTTCAATTTTCTAACAAAAACAACTTTGTCCGTGATTGGCAATAATTTAATCAAATTGTGGACCCAATTAGTATCTTTTCCTAATCGACAATTGTGTCTGCCCTGATTGTATCTCTACAAGCCATTAATAAAATTAACATATAATTTGCTTACTTTCGGGTTAGAGCAATTTGTGTAACTTATCTAGCTATATTTATATATTTATTTCGGGAGTACGGGCGATAGGATACACACTTATTTTATACTAGCTGTTGCCCGCGATTTTTCCCGCGCGATTAATGGTCCCACAGGATCATTTATTCTGGAATTCCTATGTGTTAATCCAACTTACCCTTCATGTGTGTGCTAAATTTCAATAAAATCGGTTCCGCAATTTTTGCTTGAAGGAATACCAAACAAACACACAAACTTTCGCATTTATAATATGAATAGGATATTTATTGTAGTTGTATTATTCTAATATAGAAGAATGTCAGGGACTTGGTTTGAAGATATGTATGGGTTTCATCTATATTTGTTCAGGAATGTTTGCATGTATGATAAATACACATCTATCCTCAGAAATGTCGCTTTTATTGTAATAAGGCAATCCCTGGACAAAAAACGCAAATTAGTCTAAACCCCAGGTAATTTAAAAAACGCAAACCTGAAAATAAAATACATATTATGTTTGTCATACAAATGACTGTTCATAAGAGAAAGAAAACAAGAAATAAAAATATTGCCCGACCCGAGATTCGAACCCGGGACCTCATGCAGTCAAGTCCAACACCTGAACCGCTAGACCACAGAGACCACATTTTAATTCAACTGAACGGCCGGAACGAAGTTCGCCAAAACAGCTAGTAAAGAAATAAAAGTTTTTATAGATTTTTAGAAGATATTATCAGCAGAAGAACATTCCGTTTTATATACTAAAAAAGGTAATAGTTTATAGCCAAATAATTAGTTCAGTACTACCCTATATATCAAATAAAGACAATTAACATTCAGAAATGAAGTAAAAGTAGGTAAGGACAAAATCTTAACAATCCAGGCATGTTGTCGCAGAGTTCAAATACCTAGGAAAAACAAAATAAATCTATATTTTTTATAACAATAAAAAAATACGAAGATAAAAGAAAATTAATTTCCTAACTTTTTTATCTGTCTGTCTATCTATTAAATTATGCAAAGTTTGTTGATATATATAGCGATTTATTACACATGTGCGTATCGCGCAAAAAAGATAACATCTGATAAAAGGTTTATGATAACTTTCCAATAACCCAATACTGATTTATGACCACATACCAGAGCAATGCTGGGACTGAAAACTAATATCATAATTAGAAAAGATAAAACAAACTAGTTATTGACTGCGGTTTCATCTGCGGTACTACTAAAAACTTGACCGACTTTGATAAATATTACAATATAAATAAAAATTAAGTTAAAAATTACATTATATTAGCTTCAAATCGTTTCATCTAAATCCGTGGGCAGCAAATATCCCGTGTTAATTTTTCCAAAAACAGAAAAACTACTAAATAAGAACTAATTGAAATTTGTTTCGGATTTGGTAAACATGTTTCACACACGATTAGATAAGTGGCAAACTTATCGCCATGCCGGCACTTTTCCAAACCTGGACAACTTTGTTTTCATTAGAAAAACGAAAACACAGCTGAGTTGCCCGATCTGAGAATCGAACCCGTGACCTCATGTACTTAGTCAACGGATACAGCAGTCTTCTAGAACACAGTGGGACACAGTTTATGTAAATTTGGTGTTCCTAGGCGGCGTGAATTTCTTACCATCAGGAAATCCGTCTGCTTGCTTGCCTTCCTACAACATAAAAAAAAAATTAGTAACTTCACGCCCATGTCGCCGAATAATTAGGCAGAGGCACAACCGGGATACCCACGAGTAGCCGAAGACACTTAACCCCACAATGTGATAGGTGGCAAGCCTATCGCCAACCGGGCACATATCCAATCCCGAGCAACATTTTTTTTATTAGAAAATTGGAAGTACTACATTTTATTTTTGTTGCCCGAAAATTGTTGCCACATATTCAATCCCGAACAATGTTATATTTTTTTGAAAATTGAAAATATGTGTACATTTTCTAACAAAATGCTTGATCCGGGGATCGATCGCGGGACCTCAAGAAGTCAAGTCCGACGCCGGATCGCTAGACCACAGAGGCGATACTGTTTATGTAGATTTAATGAAACACCGTACAGCCACATTGACGTAATAACCGAATATACATATGCAAATAAGATACACACTTGCGTCTGTATTATAAATATATGTAAGTTTGTTTATTATACTTTTCGAGAAAACTACTTGAACAACCATCATGAAACTTTGTACACATATCCTTGGAAGTATTAAAAGTAACATAGGTTACTTTTTTATGACTTAAACGCGAGCAAAGCCTCAGGTAAAAGCTAGTTCTCTGTATTTTGTCATACAAATCTCACGTGAAATGAAGCGAAGTAATACGAAGGTTTTAGGTATAGACGTAACATAATATGGGGCGTGAGGCCAAATACGTTTCTGTGAATCTACCACACCCTCTTTTTATTGCAATCAATAGAATAAATTGCATGAGATTGCTGACACAATTACTTAAGTGAGTTTTCGCAATAAACACAAAGCAATATTTATTCTAATAACTGATTATTAGTTAGGATTTATATGTATACTGCACTTTAATAAGCTTATCTATGTTAAGAGATAAACAAGCAGTCGGCATAATAAAAATATTTCATAGACAGTAATAACGATAAATCTGAATAAGTAATAATTTTTTTGAAGAGAATTGAATTAAAAAAAATGTTATCTTAGAACTTTTGTTACAGCCATTTTTTTATTCGAAAGTTGATAGTTCCCGGTTTATAAAAACTTTTTATAACATTTATAAAAAAAATAAAAGAATTAAGTTTGCTATGTCTTTTATTCACCTAAATCATTCACTAGCTGCCTTAAATCGGAATGCATTTAGACTTACTTTGAAATTAAACGGATTATACCTATCTTTCAAGTGTCATTTGCCAATTTAAGTAAACTTTGGGTTTGGGAAGTCCCGCCTCTTATTACGTAGTATTTATATACTCTTTGTAAATAGTGCTGAGAACTGCAAAAGGTGAGTTTTTTCAAACTTTCGTAAACTTTGGGATGGATAAAATATCAATTAACTGTTGGAAAAACAAAGTCCAATTATTCTCAAACAACAGGTAGGTACGAAAACTCACACAGATTGACTATCGGCGATTTTTAATTAATACATAATAATATTGATTTAACATTATCGCTTTCAATACTTATACAGTTAAGTACTGTAACGCGCTTTTAATTAAAAACATCAGATAATTTAAAATATAACAGATTTTTATAATAAAGACTGCATTTTTTGTCTAATATATAAAAATCTGAGCCTTATGTTCAATAAAATAGTAAACAAAATGCGATTTACTTTAGTTAACTTATTCGGTGTTTTCAGGCGTCGCAAATTTCTCACTATTTTTCTATCTGTCTGCTTGTGTGCTCGTGAAACAGTGCAATGCCGTAAAACAGTTAAGACACACAAAAAATTGAGCCGAGATTTTGATTGCTTTAGCTCTAACTCCCTTACATTTCAAATATGACCAGCCCATTGAAAGTAACCCTGTATATATCTCAACGACAACTTATGGCCATTGTTAATAATGTATCTCAATCTATTGGATTTCAAGCAATCTAGATAGCTGCGTATCCGCCGGCCTATCCTATACCTCATTCCCATATTTATCCTGTGCACAGATATATTATTGGCAAGCGATAACATAAAAATGGATCAAAATATCAATCTTGGACAGCAAGTTTTGGATTAAGATTAATTATTAATATTGGCCGTTAATCCACAACAAGCTCGTTTATCGTCGATAATGCATAGTGCAATCCCAAATACGAGACGAAGTACGAGGCGAGGTATAAGGCGAGATTGTAAACTAGTAACAGTATTACCATAAATTATAAATATATTACATTGTCTCTGATACTTCTGACCGGCAATGACATTTGACATTTGCATAGTTTATCTAGTTTTCCAGAAGGGAGCTTTGGCGCCATCGAGAGAAAAGATGGTAGAAGTTTTTTCATAATTATTGAATTTCGTGTTGATGTTGAGTGAAATTAGTCAATTTTGGTGGCATTTTGTAAAATTTTGTTCAGTGAAAGTGCACAAATGAAATAATCATGAAGAAATTAGCCTATCGTGTATTTCCCCGTTGCTGCCAAACCTCATTACATGAGCTTGAGTAAACAGGCCACTGCTTTACCCAAGAGCCTGACATGACTTCCTGACGACTTATGACTGATGACTAATTAAAATAATTGAAATTGATATAAAATTTAATGCAAATTTCTACTTGACTAATGGCTAAATACTATCGTGAAGGCCTAAAGAAAGAAAGAAAAACTTTTCCAGAATCTGAGAACTAGTTGTTTGGTAGAAAAGACGCTTATTTCTCGAAACAGTCGAGATTAATAACATTTTTAATTATTTATACGGGATACTCACGATCTCTTTTTATTTTATTTGTCGATATTTCGGCCTAGTTGCATAGGCCGTGTAGTTGTTCGTGTTTTTGTCGAACTAATTCCGATGTACGTTGAGCTTGATGATAAGTAATGCGATCAATCAAATCAAACAGATCCTGGTCAAATATACCGTCTATATAATAATACCGACCGAAATATTACCGAAATATCGACAAATAAAATAAAAAGAGATCGTGAGTATCCCGTATAAATAATTAAAAATGTTATTAATTCGCGACGATTTAAGTTTAAAATCTTAAGTCGAGATTAATAAAGAAAATAATAATGAAAGTGATTAATACTAATTATCTTTAATATTTCAGAACTACATATACTATATTTTTTATTCGTTTGCCTCTGTGGTCTAGCGGTTCAGGTGTTGGACTTGACTGCATGAGGTCCCGGGTTCGAATCGGTCGGGAAACAAAAATAAAATTTGGATTTTTCAATTTTCTAATAAAAAAAAGTTGCTCGGGATAGGATATATGTTCCCGGTTGGCGATAGGCTTGCCACCTATCACATTGTGGGACTTAGTGTCTTCGGCTAATCGTGGGTGCCCTGGTTGTGCCTCTGCCTACCGGTACGGAGATATGGGCGTGAAAATACTTTTTACTTTAGAACTACATTCTCAATATTTCTCCTAGCTGGTAGAGGGGAAACCCAGTACACATCTAACGCCACCGACCGACCCCGGGACTCAGGTTTAATTCCCGGCAGGGGCTCGCATTTATATGACTTTGTATTTCTGGTTCTGGGTTTTTATTAAATTTATTTTATTATCTATTTAAGTGTTTACAAGTATAAGTAGCGCTGACGAGCCCACACAAACATATAATTTGATTACTTTGGGCCTAGATTAAATTTGTTTGATTTTTTAATGCATACTTATTTATTTAAATGAAGTTTTTATAAACTTTTTCATTAAAAGCAACCAAATGGTTTGCCCTGTTGATACTGTCAAAACCGAAACGAGAATACTTTGTTGAAATTGACGATTTTAATTAATATGAATTGACAATAGTTAACGGATAAATTAATTATAATAATTTACTAGGTGGTAAAGTTTAGCAGCGACTCGCCTGGATTGGTACCAACGCCTTACCTATTCCTGCCGCAATAACGTCAGAACTTACCGTTGACGTTTTCCCGTTCGGCGGATAAGGTAATCGGTAAACTAAAGGTACTTTCTCCAGGCCTACCACCCCGGCCTCAGCTTGCCAACTCTCCATTACCATTATATCACTATCATTACCTTTGGTGTTTCTAGTCGACATGAATCTCTTACCATCACAAAATCCGTCTGCTTGTTTGTCTTCCAATATCATAAATTAAATAAATAATTGGTTTAAGCCGTAAACAATATTTTGTATGAATAAGTTTTAGTTTCTATAATGCTGTAAAAAGTGAAACTGGAAGGCTATTTAAATATTGATAAATAATGAGTAAAACAGCAGAAGTGTTTCTTTATTCAAAAATATAATCAAAGAAAAATAAGATCTTTACTAAAATATGCCCAAATCTTTCACATTGATATTTAACTTTATAGTTCATGGTAACGCTAATATAGGTACATCACTTTCTACGAGTACATTTACTATGATTAATATTTTTAATTCTTGTTCTAAATTCTAATGTCTGTTATTAAAACAGGCTTCTGCTTTTAAAACGATTTATTTTGTCTAGTATTAGATGCATTTTTATATTTTTAAGAGCACCATTCGCATAGAGCATCCCGGGTCAGCCAACAAAAAGAAAAATTGGATTTTTCCAATTTTCTAATAAAAAAATTTTGGTCGGGATTGGAAATGTGCCCGGTTGGCGATAGGCTTGCCACCTATCATATTGTGATACCTCATTTATGCATAGACTATTATAGACCATAGACTACAGACGCATTACAAGTACCCATTGTATACTCTATAAAAAAGTATCTTCATGCCCATATCCCGGAAGACGTAGACAGAGGTACAACCAGGGCACCCACAACTAGTCGAAGACACTAAGTCCCACAATGTGATAGGTGGCAAGCCTAACCAACCGGGCACATATCCAATCCCAGGCTACATTATGTTTATTAGAACATTGAAAATGTTTATTTTCTATTTTGTTTGTTTCTAGACCCGGGGATCGAACCATCAAGAAGTCAAACCCGACGCTAGACCGCTAGACCACAGAGGCGATATATAGAAAAAAACTTAAACTAAAATTGTTTAATGGTGAACAATTGTAGATATATCTGGTAGACGCAACTTTAAATAGATGATATTAACGGCCTCGCAGCAGCCCACACTTGTATGGCAGAATACATCACAGTTTTCCCAAGAACTGTGTTTGACCTACCGAGAAACTAGACCGACAAAAAACTGTGTAAACATTCGGCGATCATTATCGTAAACTTTAACGTTTTAACCGATTTTAGGGATATTGGAACCGAAAATTATTATATCATTACGTGAAATCTGTTACAGATATTTGGTATGTACCTACTAGATGTTGCAGGCAGCCTGTAGGGTTACTCTTTTTTGAAATGAAAACTTCTTTAGCAGCGATGCGCGCTTTTTTTGGAATGGGCAAAAACTTCTAAACTCGCGTCAGGACACGTGACCTGATCGAAAATTCGTAAGACGGTAGCGCCATAAATGAATATTGGTTTCTACCACATAAATAATAGTACTTTAGTTGTAGTTGAAGCAATCCGTCCAAAATTAACCATTCCAAAATATCAAAAATGCATAATGTTAATAATTCAAGTTTTCACTTCTGCCAGCACTCTCGAAGTGCAACCCGTCGTTTTTTTTTCTTTTTTTATTATATTGGGCGGCAAAGAAGCAGATGAATTTTCTGACGGTATTTTTTTTTGAATGACTAAATTGTTGCTAATCTCGCGATGTTTTGCAACTTTACCGAGCTTTCCTGACGGTAAGAAATTCACACCGCCTAGAGACACCAAAGTGGGTAACGGTGCGTTGCCAACCTGACGCCGGGATATTATGCCTCGAGCAAAATTAAGTTTACCGGCTAGGTATCTTACACTCCAAATTGGATCAAACGTCAACAGTAAGCACTGGCGTTATGGCGGCAGAAATAAGTAAGGCGGTGGCACCAATCCGGGCGAGTCGCTGCGAAACTTTACCACCTTGTCAGATGTTACGGTGCTAGTGACGATAAGCCTATACTCACCTTTTACAAGCGGTTTGGAAAGAAAGCAGCTGGTTTTTTCTGCAAAGGATCCCGGACAAACACGGGAGTATACTCTTGACTCGATTTCATGCAAATTGGAATTGGAATTGGAAACGTATTTTAAGGTACACTTGAACACAGTACTAGCGGACTATTAACATTTAGTTTTCAAAAAATCAACGAAACCATTATAACAATATGCTTATTATTAACTTATGTTAATAACTCGACAGTACAAGAGTACTTAAAATGACATATCCGATTCATTTGTCATTGTGGTCTCCCTTGAAAACCGGTTTACACAATGATGTAATAAATAGCCTGTGTCAATTTCCAACCTAATTGAACAAAAACAAACAACTTAATAACAAACACTGTACAGGGGGTACAGTCAGTCATCTGAAAGGTCCCTTTGACTAACTATTTTTTTTTTTCATATCCACTCCTTCGTTCAGTCGTAGACTGTTGAATTTAATTATGCCATATTTATTAAATAACTAAAGCAAGTAACTAAATAATAAAATTTAAACCACCAGATGAAAAAACCAGCCGAGACACAACACAAGTAGTGTACAAAATGGCCAAGATTGACATAATATTTTCTCTCCCTTAAAATTCAGATTCAAATTTCCCGTGTGAAATTGAATTAGTGCTACCAATCGTAAAGTGAAGGACTACAATATTTATTCTAAATATTCTAAGCCTAAAAACTCACGGAGCGGGTTTTACCCGCTCCCGCGACGTTCGCGGAACTGCGGTTTTATTTCGAAACTCACGAGACCTGTAATTTGTGCGGTCACACGACCGTCACGGTTGAAATCATCACTCGCAAACTTTTACAATTCTACGGGCTGGCGACCTCTGCTGCGGGAACCGCAAAAAAGCGCGTGCGCTGCGGGTGTAAAACGCGACGTGAAATTTTCTCTTACTTTTGAAGTGAACACTTCTTTTGCGGCGTTGCGCACTTTTTTGGAATAGGTAAAAACTTCTAAATTCATAAGACGGCGCAGGGTGCTTGCGCGAATAAGACGGAGCAGGGCGCTTGCGCGAATGTTCGTGTTGTCATGTTTATGTACGATAGCGCAATAAACTAATATTGTATTCTACCGCATAAATGATAGTACTTTCATATCAGTGTGTATATTATAGTATATTATGTATATTATTGTACACATATTGATATGAAAATAATATTTGTACATGAATGATAGTACTTTCATACTGATAATTAAAGAAATTCGTGCTAAATTATTCCCTAACCATTCCAAAATATCAAAAATGTTCAAGTTAATGTTCAAGTTGTCACTTCTGCCAGCACTCCGGGAGTGCCGGCAGAAGTGACTGAACTGAATTTTTTGCATATAAATCTACATTTTAGCCGACCCGCAACCGCTGCGGGCGCGGGTAAAAACTGCTCCGTGAGTTCTTAGGCTAACAGATTCTAACAAAACAAATTGAATAAAGGGAACAGCCCGTACCCCGGCTTCAGTAAACGAGTTGACAGAATGACGTCAAAGTGTACATTGAATTTTGATCGTTTATTTTGTCTGTTTGAACACGTTAATCTGTCCATTAAATGCAAATAGGTGCGCTTCATTCTTATTGACTTATTCGGGCACATTTAAGATTTTTAATTATCTAAATGACTTTTTTTTCTTTATATAGAGAGAGGCAAAATGGGCATGGGAATTATCTGATTTAAGATAGTTACTTCTTGTCTGCGTATGTATAATATCACTGAAGTTCTTCTAAAGTCTAAACGACTGGAGCGGTTTTGATAAAAAAAATGTGTTTGTTCAAGGGAATTCGCGAATGGTTTAGATTCAGAATTTGGTCCACTGGAAAATGTTTTTTTATTTTATTTTTATTTGTAAATAGTCGTTGATTTTGGAATGTTTTACGCTGGATCCGTCAGACTGCGCTACTATCGGAACATCAAATATAATGTAGTAGCTATTAATGTCAAGCGATACGAAGTTCGCTGGGTCATCTCGTATTTATGTAAAATTAAAATATCCAAATCGCCTTTTTTATAAGTGTGTAGTAATAGTAATCATTTCATATTTTTAATGGCATTAGACAGGTAAGCACAACGGTTTTCTTTATGGTGAGGACTAACCATGGCCTATAGAAACCATAGATGATGTAGGTGTTTTCTGATTGGGATCTCAAAATGAGACCAGTAGGGTTACTCTGGAATCTCGACATCATGCGAATTGGAAATTGGAATCGTATATGTCACTTTAGGTACTTGTGAACACAGAATTAGAGGATTATTAACATTTAGTTACAAATAAATTCAACGAATAGGATAAAATCATTTTCCTATTTACTATTAACTAAATGGTAATAATTCGCCAGTATTGTGTTCAAAAGTACCTAAAATGACATATTCGACTCCAATTTCCAATAATACATGAATCGAGCTTCGAGAGTAACCCTACTGCTTGTGTGCTCAAGTATATTTCACACTTAATAATGATGAAATCAGTTTGAAATGATAAAACAGAATTTGCATATTTCCCTTCAAATAGAATTGTTTTTTTCCAATAACTAAAATCCAGTCTGCTAGTAGAGTTTTTTTGTTACAACTTTTTTTCCTAAAACTTAAAACTGTGAAGTAGACTTTAGCAAAAACTAGTCTGATAGCCACCACTGCCTTGCCTATTCAGCGCTGACCTTTGTAGTGTTCCGGTTTGAAAGTTAGGATGGCTGGTAAACTTACTTTTGTTAGATATATATACCGGCTTTAGGTTGCTAACGCACCATTACCACCTTTGGTGTCTCTAAGTAGCGTGAATTTCTTACCATCGGGCAATCAATTTGCTTGTTTGCCTAAAAAGTGTAAAAAAAAGGATTTTGTTAAATTAATGTATAGCCTGACTATCCTGTTTGTTGTCTTGACGGGACTTCGATCTGGCTACCGCAAACTGCTAAGTTATTAATACATATTATCTTCACGCCAAGTCTCTTGCGGGTAGGCAAAGAGTATCGAAAGCCAAATCTCACGAGCCTTGCCGAAATTTGTGGCTTCTTCCACATTCTTTGTCCTTTTCATACAAATTAGCCGGTTCCGGAGACTCTTGACACCACCTTCCGATGACATTCGAGCGATTTGATCCTGGAATGTCAACCTGGGTCTTATAATAACTTATACTACAGCAATATCGATCTATCGATACCTTTGAGGTCTGGCGGTCAGGCATTGGACTTGAATTCTTGAGGTCCCAGGTTCGATGCCCGACCCGGGGGCACCAAAAAAATAGAAAATGTGTATTTTCAATTCTCATATAAATTGGGACCGGGATTGGATATATGCCCGGTTAGCGATAGGCTGCCACCTATCACATTGTGAAACTTAGTTTCTTCTAGTCGGGGGTGCCCTGGTTTTCCCTCGGCCTACCTCTTAGAGGATATGGGCGTGAAAATACTATATGCAATAACTTTATGATCGATTTGAAGCTTTAGAGTGAGTCATTGCCTATATTTAACTAGTGTGTCCAAGCGATTCAATAAAACAACATAAATCTTACCCGAATGTCCACCATATGTCGAAGCACATGACGTTCAGCCAAGCAAATGCCGCCACAAAGCCGAAGTAGATACAATATCCTGGATAACAATAAACACACATCGAACAACTCATTTCGAAATCATCGGCTAACGTTTAAACAACATATTTTTGTTCTCAAATTATTTCACTAACACTTAACCAGTACCGTGTGAAATATTTATGAAACATATGCGAGTGATTTTATACATGATGGTATAGTACGGGGGCTAGCAACATCGGAGAAAAAAATTATAGAAATTTAACCGAAGCACAGGGCAAGTGCTAAAATAAAAATATTTTTAGGAAAGCTGTTTTTTTAGAGTTCCGTAGCCAAGGCGGAAAAACGGAACATTTATAGATTCATCATGTCTGTCTGTCTATCCGTCCGTATGTCACAGACACTTTTTTCCGAAACTATAAGAGCTATGCTGTTGAAACTTGGTAAGTAGATGTATTATGTGAACGGCATTAAGGTTTTGACAGAAAAATGCAAACAAATTTTGGGGGTTCCTCATACTTAGAACCAAAACTCATTTTTTTTATAAAATCCATAAGTGTCGAATCTGTTGAAGTGTTTACCATATTTTTTTTCTAAACTGAAAAGAAAAATGTGTGTTCCTGTAACTTCTCAGATAAGAGAACAATAAAACTAAAAAAATATGCGATTTACCGCAGAAAATAGCTTTTAACGAGATCTAGTAGGAAGTTTTTTTTAAACAGTTACTGTAACACCAACACTTAAAACAGTTGTACCTCACTATCAAGAGATAGCACGTGCACGATGTGTAGTTAAAATCGCGCAACCGTTTAGCTTAAGCCTTTTAATATAATACCTTTGATATTTTAAATCTCTACTGATTGCTCATTGTACTAGTTTATTTTATATTTCGTACTAGCAAGCTATACGTATTGCAAAGGTTGTAATTCGCGAACTTCGTTACGTAAGCCGATACCACTGTATTATGTGTATGAAATTAATGAATAGCAACAAATTCTTGCATTTCATTTCAAGTTTTTTTGTTATAAAATTATGATACTTGTTGCTACGGGACCCTGTAAGGACGGGTCCAACTCGCACTTGGCTGTTTTTTTTATTATGAATTTCCTATGCTCTTCCAAACAGGTTGAGGAAAGTCTGGCAGCTGAGAGCCTTCTCAAGATTGAAAAAGTTTGCCTAGTCTCTTTTCAGTAAAAAATTCAGAAACGATCATTTTAGGAATTATACTATTTTTTCAGTAAAGAAAAAATAGTATTGAAATCGCAGAAAAAATGCAACGATACGCAACTAATCGACTGCCTGCACCCTATTCGATAGAGCATGGGGACTATAGGTATCAAAAAACCAGATTTCCTAATTTTTTTTCTCGAAAACGTTGCTAGCTCCCGTAATAGTACATCCAAATATTAACGACTAAGAATTAGATTTATACATTTTTAAGTTTCGTTGTTTAGTTAACATAGGCTTAAAGTTTTAAAAAAATCGCAATCTATTTCTAAAACTAACTTACTTATCTATTTAATTACATGTATTTAAAAAATAGGTCTAATTAACTAAAAACCAGGAAAGACATTGGCAACAGAACACATTTTAAGCATTTTATAATTTTTCGTCTATCTGTGGTCTAGCGGTTCAGTTGTTGGACTTGACTGCATGAGGTCCCGGGTTCGAATCTCGGGTCGGGCAACAAAAGAAAACTGGGTTTTTCCAATTTTCTAGTAAAAAAATGTTGCTCGGGATTGGAAAGGTACCCGTTTGACGATAAGCTTGCCACCTATCACATTGTGGGACTTAGTGTCTTCGGCTAGTCGTGGGTGCCTTGGTTGTGCCTCTGCCTACCCCTTCGGGGATATGGACGTGAAGATGCTTTTTTCCGTCTATCTGACTGTTTCCTGGCCATGGTTCATGTACAATTTACTGAATCAATATCCTGCTATGGATTACCATCATCATCTTCATCATAAAGTTTCAATATAAAGTAATAAACATACAAAATATATACAGTCGAATTGAGAACCTCCTTCTTTTTTGGTTAAAAAAAGGTAAAACAACACTGAAATTTTTGATGCACAAACTGTTATTAGCTATCAGACAGAACGATTTTCCTCAGATTGTTTAATACCTATTTCTTTCAGGTAATGAAAACCAAAATTTCGTTTCTATGTGTCATTCTACAAAACTTTTGTTTTCTTAAGAGTAACAAAATTTATTATTAAAATCTAATGCCACAAAAAAGTTATGAACTGACTCAAACTTCAAACATATTCTTAAATTTCCCTGAAATCGCCTACCCTTTGTCAGGGCTTTTCAAATATCACACCATGCAATTTAAGAAGACAAGTAAAATACTGTTAAATTAAATAAATTTATAACATTTTTTTTCTGGTATGTATCTATTGAAGTATTTTTTTGTATTAGTATCGTTGACTAACACCTATAACACCAGCATATAAGGATAGCGCCCACTTTGACGGGCCGGGACGGGGCGCATCGCAGCGCAATAATCTGCCTAGATCGCTTACATACTTTTTGTATGGAGCAACGCCCACTGTGCCGGAGCGCATCGGCGCGGATTTTTCCGCGGCGGATTTCCGCGAAGCACCCCGCGTGCATACCCCGATGCAGCCTACAGTGACCAAAGATCACGATATCACTATTAATAATAGAGCACTCATGGCATTTTTCGTAAGACAGCTAGTAGAGGCGCCACGTTCCATACTTGACGAATTTTAACGTCGACTAGCTTCTCTATTTTGTTTGCTCTACTCTGGCGCAGAGTAACAAAAATCCGCCGATGCGATGCGGCGCGGCCCGCATCAGTGTGCTTTGCAATGCGATGCGCCCCGGCCCGACACACTCTGCCCCGTCAATAGTGGGTACTATCCTAAAATATGCTTACTTTAAGGTTAGATTCAATCTGTGTTACTTGTCCATGGACATTTATTTATTAAAAAAACTATTTGTAAACATAATGCATTTCATAGCAATTTTAATCAAACAAAACCTAAATATGGCTTGAATTCAATATTTTGTTACAAAGCTTTAATATATATCGTTGGATGAATCATACTTGGATTTAACTGACTCCAGCACTAAGTACAGGTTATCGTGTCATTATACCAGACCAGAAATTCAACTCTCGAAAAACCATTAGCTAATCTTATTACTATTACAAATGTAAAAAATTTAGCTTTGTATTATTCATGTCAGAACAGCTGATTTTCGATGATATTTGGCACGAGATAAACTTTATAATGGATTACACTCTTTCTTGTGATAACTCCACCATACACTTTATTTAATACTTTTCGTTACTCTATAGCCAACCTTTTTCACTTTTAACAGCATCATCAGGGCTTTGAAACTAAAGATAAGAAGACTGTTTTAGTTTAGACTGATGATGCTGTAAACAGTGAATCCGGTTGGCCAAAGAGTTACGGAAAATATTAAATAAAGCGTATAGTGGATAAGTGTTTATTTAAATGTCTAAAGCTGTTAAATGTAGTCAAAACTTCACTATTTAATTCGATAATGAATTTAATAAATTTTGAAAAAAATCCCTAGGTACGTTAAAGTATTTTACTTAACACTGTCTAGCATTGGATATCCAATAACATACTGCCACGTCATTCGCGTGTAGCATCTTAGTGGTTGGATGTCAATTTGAGACAGTGGTGGTGATTCTGCTGTTCACAGACTAAACCTGTCTTAGATGCATGCTATCTTATTCAAATGAAACAAAAACAAAAGAGATAGAACATTTGTCAAATTAGTCCGGAGATGTGAATTTTTTTTCAAATTATGACTTTTTTATTCAACGTTTCCCGAGTGATAGATAAAACGTAAGTAGAAATATCGTGTACAGACCAATCTGACAGCACAAAAAATGATTTGTCTCTTTCTATTACTTTCGTTAAAAGAATATAGCAATAACTTAAAATTAGTTTTATTTATGCGCAACAAAATTACCACCGGTGGTTAGTCTATTTTTTTGTTTAGGCGGTTCTACTCGTATATAGAACCTTGTATTTATTATTTTGGGCTAAAATTGTTGTTTCTTTTTAAATCAGCCCGTAGAATATAGGCTGTAACAATCCTATCAAAGGCTATTAATGGTATCGCGGACGTTATCGTCCTTTTTCAACGAAATCATAACCAAAATGTTTGAATTTTCGCAATGATATTAGACTGATATCACCTCGTTAATAGAACACTTTCATGTGTGACTAATATCAAACAGCCACATAATGTCAACATCATCTAATAAATTGTATTTCAAGATCATATAATAAATAATATTTAAGTAGGAATGTTAATAAGTTTTTAAAAATATTTAAAGAGCTAACAAAACGGAGACTAAACAGTTATCTTAGTGTTAACATCTGCATATGTTACAGTTTCTGACATTTAAACGTTTGACACTTCATTATGCTAAGTTTAAACCACATGATCATCATCATAATATTAATAATTAAAGCAAAAACTCTTTTTTACAAAAATGTTGTGGACGGAGGAGTATAAAATTTGGCATATTTATAGTTTATGTGTAGGAGAAGTGCAAAACGCTAATCTTTTTCAATAATAATGCTTATAAAGTGCATTGAATAAAAAAATAAGTCATTACAATTACTACCATGCATTTGACACACACCAACAAATATATCGATAACGATAAAAGATCACAGATGGCGCACAAACTGTCTTCATAATTTTTGGAAACTAAGTAGTTAGTCTTGATAAATTAAGATGGCGTTTTGTTTAAAGATAATTGACAATGTAACCTTAATAATGTTTAAATAATAAATTTTAATAATTTATGTTGAATAACGTATAAGTAATTAAAATTTATTGTGGTCGAATTTCGACCACTGGATGACCACTCTCAGTAGTCGTTATTATATGTTTTTTTAAATGTAAATATTAAACATTAAAAAAAATCTTCATGCCGTTTTCCAGGAGCGGAAAGCAGAGACACAACACAAACAGAACACCCACGACTAGCCGATAACACATTCTTAGTAATGGCCTATATGTTAGTAACCTTGCGGTTTTTACGACTTCACCGACTTGACAACTTTCTCACTATTACTAAAATGCTAAATTCCTAAAACTTCAGCGTTTTGTTTTAAACAAACCATGATGTTTTTTTACCTAAACACATATACCAAAAATAAATAAGCAATGTAAAGGTTAAATTTTAAGAGATTTAATAAGTCTTTTAGTAGAATATAACTGATTTCGCTACATTTTGCTCGCATACACTTTGTTGAACCAAAGGTTCTGATCTAATCAACTGAAATACAACAAATAGGGATGCCATATTGTGCAACAGAGGAAAGATACTCGTATCCATGATAAGCTAAAACAGACGCGTTTAAGTGTAGCGTAGTGTCTTGTGAGTTTGTGATTCGTCTTTAGCAGTGGGACGCGTATAGTGCCGTATTGTCCGCGAATTTGGCTACGTGGATGTACATCATTCATTTAGAGGGTGTACAACACAGGTGACAGTACCAAGCCCTGCGGCACCCCCAACTCTAGAGAGAATTTGAAATAGTAGCTTCTACGCGAAATCTGAATTTGCGATCCGACAAATAGTCGCTTATAGGGAGAACTAGTCTATCTAGCACATCCATTTATTATTGATTAGGCCGTTGTGCCCGACCTTGTCAAAAGCCTTGGCCACATCAAAGAATAGCACTACCGTGTATACGGATTTATGGATGTTCAGGCCATCTACTATGTACTTTGTGAAGCGGTGCATTTTATTTGTACTTCAATGTCCGGAAGCCTAATAACTCATTCATTAAAAAATAGTAGGCGAGGACAAGACGCTCGTATGTTTTGCTTAGTAAACCTAATAAGAGTTATCGGGAAATCTAACAATACTGAGATAGGTGGGCAGCCCATTGCAAACCAGGCACATATCCAACGTCGGTTCACGTTGTTTTTATTAGGAAGTTGATTTTTTTTTGTTTTCCAATCCAAATATTGTTATTAAACGTTAGCATTTACTTTTGCCCCTTCTTACATATCACAGTAAAGTTGTCAATACATAGACAGTTTCTAAACCTTTTGCTTTTTATTAAAAACCAACTTCTGTGAAATAAGAGTAAAGAAAACTTCTATAGATTAAACAGTTCTACTAACTCAGAAAATACAATTCTTAAAATATTTGGGATTCGTTACGTATAGATTATAATTTTAAAACATGTTGATGTGCACTTAAAGCATTGCACTCGACAACTGACAAGTAAATATTATTTATCTAATAGTGGATAGGGGCATTAGATATCTGTATGACAGCTTTATACTTAAAACTGGCACAAATCCCTCATAAACAGGTTCAAACACAATTAATTTCTTTAAGCTTAAAGATATTACCTTGGTCTAATATTTGTCTATGTAAGAGAGAAATAAATGTATTCTTATTCGTTTCAAGTATTCTCAAAAATGAAAACATTTGACCATCTGGCGTTCATTAATAACAACTAAATATTAACTTAAACGACATTTACTGGACTAGAAGGATCCGAAGTTAGATCTCATCATAATGGCACAATGGCTTTTTAGTTAATAATAAAATAAATAAATAATAACAAATATCCCTGCACAATGTACACAAATTGAACCTAACCCCAAAGTAAGCCAATTAAAAGTTTGTTTTATGGGTGTTAGTCAACGATACTAATACAAATAAATATTTAAATAGATACATAAGGATAAATTTAATAAACACCCAGACCCGGAAATGCAGACATCTAAATATTCATCACACAAATGCCTGCCCCCGTCGGGAGTCGAACCCGAGCCTCGCGGTTGATCGGTGTAGTTAGGCGTGTACGCTAGCTACTCGACCAACGAGGCGGTCAGGCGAGGTTTTTAGTTTAAAGACTTAATTAATATATAAAAAAATTCAATACATCGCCTCTGTGGTCCAGCGGTTCAAATGTTGGACTTGACTGCTGAGGTACTGGGTTCGAATCCCGGGTCTTACAACAAAAAGGAAATGTTGTTTTCCCAATTTTCCGATAAAAAAAAATGTTGCTTGGGATTGGATATGAGCCCGGTTGGCGATAAGCTTGCCACCTATCACATTGTGGGACTTGGTGTCTTCGGCTAGTCGTTTGGGCCCCGGTTGTGCCTATGCCTACCTCTTCAAGGATGTAGGCGTGAAGATATTTTTACTATTCAATACATTTTCTAATGTTCTAAATTTATGATAAAATACGTTTATGTATCGTTTATTCGGATCTTATCGATTATCAAAGTATGGTAACTTGAAACAGTGTAAGGAAATACCTGGAAAACAATAAACTCCACTTTCGACCAAAATTATGATTTAGCTTTAATACATTTCAGATATCCGCTGTAAGTTTACCCCATGTTGGTCCGGGCTCCTTTGCAAAATATACCATCTGCCTTCCTGCCGGGCAGCTCGTAAAAGGCGAGCATAAGCTTACAGTTACTAACATCGTGACGTCTGACTAGTAGAGTTTCGCAGCGACCAACCCGATTGGTACCACCGCCTTACTTATTACTGCTTCTATAACGTCATAACTTGTTCCGGTTCGGAGGGTAGGGTAGCAGGTAAACTTACTTTTGCTCGTGGCCTAACATACCGGTCTCAGGTTGGCAACACACCATTACCACCTTTGGTGTCTTTAGGCGGGGTGAATTTCTTACCATCAGGAAATCCGTCTGCTTGTTTGCCTTCCAATATCATAAAAACAAAAATTAATAAGAATACTTGCGTAACTACAATAAGTACTTCAAACTATCTTTCTAATCATAGTGTGTATTGTATATCCGCATGCCGAAGGATTTGGAGCATTAAAGCTTTATATTTATATACATTATTTGAGATACAGGTTTAAGTAAACAAATTTGAAACGGGAAATGATTGAAGACAACTTTTGAAATAGTTTAACGTAAACCAATCGTAAGTGATCGAGGATTACGTTAACGTAAATTTTTGTTTTGTATGACGTTATCTGTTTATTGAGATAATTCGATATCCATCCACCAGATATACATCTTTCATTTACCGCCATTAGATGGCAGTTAATTATATTGAGTTAGCTTTTAAACTACGGTTAAATCACTTTACATATTTTGACAGTTTAACTCATTATAGGACATTCAAACGGTAGTGCCGTGTTTGTAATGAGTTTAATTTATAAATATAATTATTCATAAATATACTTATTTCAATAAATTATCTGCAGGCAGAGATAGGCCTACTGAAGTATTGTTGGTAAGATATTTTTGTTAAATGAAAATTTGTAGTATTTAGATGCCTGGTATCTTAAGTAGTCCTATCTCTTATCTTAGATAGGTTATTGAACAATCATTAACCCTAAATCAAGAACATGCAATAAATTGGCACATATAGTAAGTAAAAGAGAAATCCCAAATATGTATAGTAGTACTATTCAACTCATGCGATTCGGCTATATTCGTCAAGCTTCGGAAATCCAAATGTATTTAAAAGATATCTATATAGAGTTGTTATTACAAAATTAATCATTTCGCTTAAATTTAGATTATGTCAACCAATTTAAAAAATAAAAGTATAAAGTGTAAAAAGAGTAAAAAGTGTAAAGCCAAAGCGCATAATTTAAATAGTAGTACTATACTTAACTACTTACCCAGAGTAGCACAAAGTGTATGATCTTGAACTTCGTTGTACTGTACTCTAGCGAGACAGGAGAAGGCCAGCAGCATCATGCTGACATGACAGATGAGATTGCGTCCGTGGACGTTTCTTAGCTCAGGTAAAGCGCAGTAGACCAATAATGTGAGTGCTAAGCAAACACTTGATATTGTGATAATCTGTGGACAGATCCGACATTAGTACATCATTAACTTTTTTTATGTAACAGGTAAGTAAACAAGTACACTGATCTCCTGATGGGAAGAGATAACTGAGGCGTATAGACACCATGGATGTTAAATGTGCGTCGCTATCTTGTGGACGGAATATTAAGTCAATTTTTGCAAGGATACCCGCTAAAAAAGACCAGAACCCGGTGGTAGATCCCTACCGGGGGAAGGTGCTAAAAGCTCTCTACCACCAGTGGTCTTGTTGGTGATGACTTATTTTACCTATGCTCGTCTCTGACGAGATGCTTAGTAGGAAGGCAGGTACACAACTGACCCAGACCAACACATGATATCGAGTTTCTGAATTCTGCATTTTTATACTCAAGAGCGACAAAAGTTCTAAGCGACCTACGGAATCGATAAGAGACATTTTATACTCAGACATTATTATACTCAAATAAAAAAATTGCACACCACAATATGGTAGAATATGTTGGAAAGCTTAGATAATTTTGTAACAACGTCAGGACGCATATTCCGCAAATAAATAAATTTTCTTTCTTTCTTTCTTTCAAGATCCTAAAGAAACATGTCACAAGACGGAGGATGCATGTACATACACATACTATTACTAGGTACTACTTTATATTTTTAATGCAATCCAACTTTTGAAATCAGACTTTAATTTTTACCCGTTATAAGTTTAACGTGGTTAAAATATGTGTGGTCATAATCAAGGGCGTCGCCAAGGGGGGGCAAAAGGGCAGCTGCCCTCCCCTAGAGATTCTAAAATAATGTTAAAGCAAACAGTCTTATGTCTATAACTTGACTAGATTATTCTAGTACTTTTTCTACTAGTTTGCTACTATTTAGAGCGAAATGCAATGCAAGTCAAAAAGTCGAGGGCACGAGGATCCCGATCAAACCTACAATGTATATTTTTTTCTTAACCTCCGTATCAACTTGCCCCCATCTAGGCCATTGGCTGGAGACGGTCTTGGTCATAATTTCTTTTGAACGGATGAACCGATTCCAATGCGCCTTTTTTGTAGAAGTATGACGTGATGTGAATGGTTCTTAGCTACATCACTTGAGTTTTGTACGGGGTTCTTAGATTTTTTACTTTATAATTATAATCAAAATTTAAATAAACTATAAAATGACGCATAAAGCTCTATCTCTTAATAATGACTGACTAGTGACTTCACATCCAGTGGCCCAAATTACTAAACTTCCACCAGCTGGCGATGGTGTCATGTCAAAAAACGAAAAATACTTACAATGAAGGATATGCTGAAGTCTTTCACAATTTTTTGCGGCTCAAAGCAAAGAACAGCACTGATAACAACATCCTTGCTGGGACACTCTCGTCGATCAAACATTTCCAAGCAGTAGTCGTCTGTGGTCTTGAAAAGCGTCTCCAACTGACCCTTCCTGGTTAAGCGATGCTCATCTTGAGGTATCGAGGTATTTAATACATATCTACCATGAGGACACTGAATCCCAATCCGAACTCCGGTAAAATCTAAAAAATAAAATATTCCTTTTAATTCATACTTATAGTTTTACCCTTTCAAGAAGCTTACTTGGCTACGTCTGTAGGTACTAATATTATAAATATCCCCTGGACAAGTTACACAAATTGAATCTAACCCCAAAGTAAGCAAATTATATGCTTGTGTTATGGGTGTTAGTCAACGATTCTAATATATAGAAATACTTAAAAAGTTACCAGAATAAATTTAATGAACATCCAGACCCAGAAAATGCAAACATCTAAATGTTCATCACATAAATGCCTGCACCCGTCGGGAATTGAACCCGAGCCTCTCGGTTGGTCAATGTAGTTAAGAAGTGTACGCTAGCCACTCGACCAACGAGGCGGTCAAATATCATAAACAGGAAATGTTTGATTTTTTGTTTGTTTGAAATTAATAGGCTCCGAAACTACTGGACCGATTTCAAAAATTCTTTCACCCTTAGAACTTCATTATCTCTGAGTGACATAGGCTTTGTTTTATCAAAATCGGTGCAGTAAAAGCCAAGTTACGCAGGCGAAGCTGCGTGAAACTGCTAGTAATGTATAAAGTATAAATAACAATACTTGGTACTGTTCATGAATAACTGGATGGCTTGACGTAAGAAACGCATAAGCAAATCGTCGTTTTTTGCAATAAAATCTGTCTATCTGTCACTGCGTTACAAGAATCTTTGTATAGATTAACGTTATTAAAGCTATTTTGAATTTTTGCCCCAATTTTCATTTAATTTGATATGCGTATAGTTAATTTTTTCAGTTCTAACGAAAGTAACATTTTTAAATAAATCAAACCCAAAAGGATAATGGGGGATGAAAATTTGTATGAATATCATGTTAAAGTTACCCCAAGGTTCACTTACGTCGAATTTCAATAACCTATCTAAGATAAGAGATATATACATTGAAATTGGCCTACTTCCTAATTAAGTTGTGTTGCGGTATATACAGGGTTGCATTTAAAACACATTCGATCTATTAAGCAATTAAAAATTTAAAAAAAATATATTTATATCCGTTGCAAAAAACCACATGTATGTTTATCATGTAAACAAAGCATAAAACTGATACCCACCGACACTGTCGCATTCGCATGACGCCATGACTTATACCAAGTACCTACGACATAGCGTGACAACAACTGAATCATTTTTTTTTAATGTTCAAATTTGGCAATAATATTTATAATGCATTGCCATTTAAACCGTAACAGCCTTAAAATTTGGCCGATCCTTTCAAAGTAACACTGTATATATAGAGTATAGAGTCGGTAGACGCTATGTTCTTGCGAACGAAAGTTGCCACTTCTGGAAACATCCTTTTTTATAAGACAGCAACAAGCACAAGGCTCTCTAGATGGTAAGAGGCGATAGTGGCTTAAATTCACTATAGATGTTGTAGGTGCCTCTTATCATCTGGCCGGAGTGTTAGACCTAATTTGTTAGCCCCTCCAAACCACAAGTAGACTTTCTCAAAATAATTTTACTTTTTTTAATTATAAAAGATTACCAATCGTCAGTATAAAGACCGAATCATAGAGGCAACTAAATTTTTTAATTACTTTATTTTATGTAACATCATAACAAAAGTATACGAATCAAAGACATTGTAATGTACTTGTATAGGAAATGAAGATGTTAATTAAAAATAAGGTAGAAAGTATAAAGCCCATATCCCCGAAGAGGTAGGCAGAGGCACATCCAGGGCACCCACGACTAGCCGAAGACACTAAGTCCCACAATGTGATAGGTAGCAAGCCTATCGCCAACAGGGCACATATGCAATCCCGAGCAACATTTTTTTATTAGAAAATTGGAAAAACCAAATTTTCTTTTTGTTGCCCGACCTGGGATTCGAATCCCAAACCTCATGCAGTCAAGTCCAACACCTGAACCGCTAGACTACAGAGGCAACATTCATTAGAAATATATTAGTTAAATTGTTTCAGTTTTATCAATAGTTTTATGTAAGACCGCCACGATGGTCGCGGGGCTAACGTAACCTAAGAGACGACCAACCACAGGCATTTGTGTGATGAATATTTAGGTGTCTGCATTTCCGTATTTGGGGTTTATTAAAATTACTCTAGTATCTAAGTATTTCTGAACATGTATTACAATCGTTGGCTTACACCCATAATACAAGCATATATTTGCTTACTTTGGGGTAAGACTCAATTTGTGTAATTTGTTTAGGGACATATATTATATCATTATTATTATTTATTCTTCTATATGTATAAAGCAAATGTTACACAAACAGCATTTTATTATATCACTATTATTATTTATACTTTATGAATAAAGTAAATGTTACACAAATAAAGAATTTAGTAAAACTGTGATGAATCTTCTACAGAACCTATAAGTTCCGAGAAGCCCACTTTAATAATCACTCTGTGGTAATGATGATTTGTATTTTGATTATAAATTATGGTCTGTGTTTTTCTGATATGTAGACTAGGTATATTGCTAAGTTTCATCGCATCCTGTTCAATAGTTTGTGCGTAAACGAGTAACAATCCATTCATCCTCACTAATATTTAAAATATGTTACTTGAAAGAAGCTGTAAATTGAATCAGTTTGTATTTCAAATCACTACATAGTGTAAAACAAAGCTGCGTTCTCTGTCCCTATGTCCCTTTGTATGCTTAAATCTTTCAAACTATGAAACGGATTTTGATACGATTTATTTAAATAGATGAAGTGTATAAAAGAAAACTCTTTAAAAGAGAACTGTTTTAAAGAGGAGACTCTTTTCTGTCTCTCTAAGGGACAGAGAATGCAGCTTTGTTTTACACTATGTAGTGATTTGAAATACAAACTGATTGAATTTACAGCTTCTTTCAAAAAGAAAGGTGTATATTTATACTCGTGCAAAGCCGGGGCGGGCCGATAGTCGAATATATTTAAGCGAAACCCCATTATCCCTGGTCCAACACACATAAACGTAAGGACCAATTTTGCTAAATCTTTTTTTATTGTATTTGTGTCAAGAGAAGGTGTATACCTATGAAAAAAATATGTTTATAATTAAGACGTTACAAAGTCTGTGGCTCAACTAATAAATAATATATAAATAGTAAACATATAAAATATATACTCGTGTATGTATATGTTTGTGTTATTATGACTTTTATAACATAAATTTATTGTGGGACTTAGTGTCTTTGGCTAGTCGCGGGTGCCCAGGTTGTGCCTCTGCCTACCTCGTCGGGGATATCGGCGTGAAGATAACATAAGCTTATTATATTACTTTGACTTTGTAATTAGCTTAGACATTGTTAGTACCGCTTACGTATTTTAACAGAGCATTGAATAATCAAAAGTTCCTATTAATATAATTGTGACAGTAGTTTCTTTTTACATTAGAGTTCTGAATGTTTGCTATTTTGTTCTATAATAATATTCTTAATATTAAAAAACTCACACCCAAATTACTTGAAAATTACTGAAAAACTAAAGCCCATATATCCAGTCCAAAAAAGGCGCGTAAGTCTAATTGATATTTTTCTTAGATAATAATAATATTGAATGTTTAAACGGTACTTATGAAACAACAAAACAAACAAAACAAAAATACTTAAATAGATACAGGAAAATTAAATAAACGCATCGAGACCTAGAAATATAAACATCTAACAAACAAAAAGACGCAATATATTATAAACAACAAAGTGAAATGTATCAACAAAGTCTTTTATCTACGTCAAAACACATATTATGTGCTAGTTCTGAAAGTGTTCATTCACCAGAAAAAGTTTAGATAACATACATGGGTTACTTTATTCATATTTATTAATTTGAATTAAAGAAAGCGCCTAGGACACAAGACATTAAAATACAAAATAGTTAATCATTCGTTGAACACGCGTTTTAGTAATTGGATTCTCAACCAAAAACAAGCTGATACGTCATCTACGTGTAGCATGTTTTGGTTGGATATTAATTTTAAACAGTGTTTAACTAAACAAGCGTCTAAACATTGTTTGTGATAAGGCGATAAGATTTCCATACAAAACAATCGTCAAATCATAGATACAAATCAATCTTTTATTTTTGTTTTCGTAAAACAATTTTTAATTCCAAATTGTTTTCGTAAATATTTTCACAAAGTTTCCTTTAATACTTTAGAAGCTTAGAACTTTTCTTTCGTTTAAAAAAATAAGAAAATAGTATGCACTAGTAAACAGTTTCTATATATTATTAGTAAGCCCTACGACATATAGTAAACCCTGTAACATACATTACATAGGCCCCTTTATTTATTTTCATGCACTGGAATTAAAGAAAGCGCCAAGGACACAAGCCGTTAGACTACAAAAAAGTTAAACATTCGTTAAACACAGGTTTTACTAAACAGTTTCTGAAATTGGATTGTCAACCAAAAACTTGCTGACATGCCATCCACGTGTAGCATGTTTTGGTTGGATATAAATTTTAAACAGTGTTTAACTAAACATTAGTCTAGACATTTATTTGTGGTAGGGCGGTTAGATTTCCATACAAAACACAATATTTTTTTTTTCCGAAAACTCTTTTTTATTCGAAATTCAAATTATTTTCACAAATGTTTTCACACAGGAAACTTTAATACCTTTGTAGCTTAGTACTTTTTTTTTCGTTTGAAAAATTAAGAATACAGTATGTACTAGTAAACAGTTACTATATATTATGAGTAAACCCTACGACTATTTGATCACATTTGGGTTATGAGGTGCAATTTTAACGATTTGTGAATAGTTTTTGTTAGAAATAGAAAAGAATCCATTGAAATATCTTTTGAATTGAAATAACTGATTTATCTTGGAACTTATTAATTTCTTTTTTCTGTCAGCCTCACAGCGTCAGCTTTCGTTACACTCGTGTTCCGGTTTAGATGTAGTAAATTTACATAACATACAAGTCTCAAGTGGACAGCGTATCATTGAAATATCAGCGTATCAAATAAAAATCTTTGAAATCTATTTCTTGTAATTGTGTGTATTATTTAATATCTCATAATCTGTCTGCTTGTTTGCCTTTTTGTACTACAGTTATTACTTAAGGAAAATTTTTAAAATTTAACAATATTGGAGTTTGTATAAGAAACAAGTTACATTATTTATTTAAACCAGATATGGTTGATCGCTTGTATTTAAAGTTTCGTTTTGTATTTTTTAAAGGAGATTTTAAAGGAAGCAATTCGTGCAAACAGTTTAGGAATAGAATTAGACAATTGCGTTCATAGGTATGATATACGCAAATATATTCTTGTTTATTTTATGACATTGGAAGGCAAATAAGCAGACGGATTTCCTGATGGTAAGAAATTCACGCCGCCTAGAAACACCAAAGGTGCGTTGCCAATCTGAGGCCGGGATGTTAGGCCTCGACCAAAAGTATGTTTACCGGCTACCTCACCCTCCAAACTGGAACACGTCATGACGTTATGGCGGCAGGAATAGGTAATGCGGTGGTACCAATTCGGGTGAGTCGCTGCGAAACTATACCACCTAGTCAGATGTCAGGATGTTCGTGACGGTAAGCCTTTGCTCACCTTTTACGAGCTGCCTGGTAGGAAGGCAGATGGTCTATTCTACAAAGGAACCCTGACCAACACGGGGAAACTTGTTGTTTGCATCTCTTGAGATTTTCGTAACGTCTTTTTCAGATATGTTATTATCTAATAGTATACTTAAGATAGTGTAATTTTTCATGGCCTACTTAAAACTGTCACCGTGTTAGAGTATGAAAAGATAAAGTTGACTTAGACAATGAAATCTGGAATTGTTCCAAGTGCCTTTGGACCAAATATTAAAAACAATCGTTTTTGTCGCTTACCGAAATTTATGTTTTCATCCTGCAGTTGATTGGTATAAGTCGTAATATTGTAAAAAACTTCTTGATCCTCATTTGGAACGCAAGAACTGGCAAAAGTACCGCAGTGGCGAGGCTTGAAATGTTCTCCAGGTGGACAACATTTTCTAACGCAGTATGCGCCAAACATATCACAATTTTTTGTACAAACATGAGCAACCACTTCATTGTTTAAATAATCCCGATCCACGCACCACTGTCCTGGTAAGAGCCTGCCACCTTTTTCACCATTTCTACTTAAAGCTATCAGAGAGGCTCCTCTTATAGAAAATACGTAACTACGTTCATCAAGTTCTATGCCATATTCATCAAACTTGCAGCGAGGATTTCGTTCTTCATCAGCAACTTCATATATGTAATCACCGTTTAAATAAAAGTTTTCAATTAACCAGTCGTCGTTGGTCGTATCGTAAACACTCTCTCGACACCGCTTAAAGTTCCTATCGTAGCTTTGTCCTCTTCGACAACATTTTCGTACATGATAGACCTTCAAATTAGAAACAGATACGTTTTCTGGTGTAGTACTATTAACACAACTTATTGCTACTGTCTTGGGAATGTTGTTTTTGGTAGTGCCATTAACTACTTCAGCTACTAGTCTATCGTAGCAATGACTCTTCATAGTCAGCGAGGTTTCATCTGCAGCATTTAATGGTGATTCTTGCAACTCTTGACAATCAGTAGGTAATGAAACATTTAATACTACATTCTTACTTACAAAGAGGGGATCACTATAAACATTGTACAATTCTCCTAAAGTTTCACTGTCTACGCACTCGTAGCTACCACTGAAAGTTTCATTTTCAGACACTTTTATTAAACTTTCATTTCGCGCACAACACTTATTAAAAACTATAATATCTTTAGCTATAGCATTGTTAGAAAACATCAACGCGTTCGCAAACGCGAAAAAAATATCGAAATATCTCATTGTATACAAAAAATCTACACTTTTGACTTTTACAAATAAATAACACTGTTATAACAGGTGTTTTTTGTCCATTGTGGCGGAATGCATTGTTTACTTATTTGTAGAGCATAGTACGTGCGGTATAGCCCGTCGACGTCGGGTAAATGATGGCAAGTGGCTATGACCAAGACCGACCGCCAGACCGGAGGCTGCAGCGCCCTTGAAGCTCTCGCAGCTCCCCACGTTCAAACTACCTGTGAGCTTCGACCACGCGCTAACAACGAATAAACATATTTTATTAATATTTTCGATGCTTGCAATTCCACGCGTGATGCCCAATAAACACTGCGATGGCTATCTTATCAAAATGATACGCCGATAGGTCAGCGTTAAATTATAAATAATACATGGAAATATTGATAGCGTAACAATGATGACGATTGAACCGTCTATCAAATACTGATAATCGCCAATCGAATGATAGATTTCCAAGAACTTTATGGAATGAATAAGTGGTTTTATTAAAGAACTTCTAAGCATAAAATGTAAACATTTCCAACATCTTAAATGTATTCTATACTAGCTGTTGCAGGCGGAGTTGCCGCGTTGTTAATGGTCCCATGGGAATATTTTTTCGGGATAAAAACTATCCTATCTGTTAATCCAAGGTAACCTCTATATGTATACCAAATGTAATGAAATCGGTTCAACAGTTTTTGGGTGTAGGACTAACAAACAAACATACAACCTTTCGCATTTATAATATATGTAGATTTCCAAGAACTTTATGGAATGAATAAGTGGTTCTATAAAAGAAATTCTAAGCATAAAATGTAAACAACATTTAAACATCTTAAACATATTCTATACTAGCTGTTACCCGCGGCGTTGCCCGCGTGGTTTATGGTTACACAGGATTTTTTTTGGGATAAAAACTATTCTATTCGCTAATTCAAGTTACCCTCTGTGTGCCAAATTTCTTGAAAATCGGTTCAGCAGTTTTTGCGTGAAATAGCAACAAGCAAACATACAAAGTTTTGCAGTTATAATATTAATATGATATTTATAATATTTATAGGACAATTTGAGCCGATAGACGTCGTCCTGCCCAAAGTACAAATATTATCACATTTTTTCACACATGAAACTCTTGACAATAATTAACATAACAAAAAGGAATTAGTAAAATTGGTCAGGCTTGATGCGATAAAGCCTTAGGTGAATGGAGATTCACTTTTTTATATATGTTGTAAGGTTACATTAAATAACTTAATGGTACACTTTATTGTTTTTAAAAACTGCTCTCTAAAGCACTGCAAGGATAAATTTTACAGCAACGGCCGCGAACTAGCACTCGGCTCTCCTGAAGGTTAGAGATCATTTTGGCACCCACCACAGGTGTTACAAGTGTGTCACTGTCCTGTAGCCTTGATCTCAGGCCTGTTATGCAAGACGTTGGATCCCTACTAGGATAAGTTACCGCATAGCACTTTTACTACCGGTAAAATTAAAAGTTTTAGTGTTTCTATTCACCTTCGTAAAATATTAATTTTAAAGTATCTTCACGCCCATATCCCCGAAGAGGTAGGCAGAGGTACAACCAAGGCACCTACCACTAGCCGAAGACACTAAGTCCCACAATGTGATAGGTGACAAGCCTATCGCCAACCGGGCACATTTCCAATCCCGACCAACATTTTTTTTTAATTAGTAAATTGGAAAAATCCGATTTTCTTTATGTTGGCCGACCCGGGATTCGAACCCAGGACCTCATGCAGTCAAGTCCAACACCCGGACCGCTAGACCACAGAGGCGACAATATTAATTTTGTACTTTTTTAGGCGTAATACACACACGAAAAAGTTTAAGATTTATGTTGTGAATAAGTTTTTATTAAGCTGGTCCAAACTAAGACCCAGTCCACCCTTAAGGGTTTTGATTTAAAATAAACCTGCATGATCAAACCACCTAACTCATCGCACCAGATGAAAATTGTAGATAAATTTACAATCAATCTCTATTGACAAGTACACGAGGTATGAACAATGAAACTATTGCATCATTTAAACATTAATTTGATAACTAACTACTGCTATTGATTGTATTACTCATTAATTGCGAGATATATCGCTACTAGCAAGTTTTATCATTATCATTCATGACTATATCCTACGCATTACAATGTGTTTACTTTTAAGGGTCGCTTCTCGGTCGTAAATTCTCATGTAAGGTGTCACGTAGACCCTCAATTCGAATCAACTAACAAGATCACATTAGCTGTAGTCTGCGGCTTAGCTTGTGTGTATCATTTGTTTTTTATATGATCTTCAAAGCATCTTCTTGCCCATATCCCCGAAGTGGTAGGCAGAGGCACAACCAGGACACCCACTACTAGTCGAAAATTTATTACATGATTTTTTTATTTGATAAGACAGCAATCAAGCTCTCCTAATGGTAAAAGACAACCGAGGCCCTTTGACACCATAGATGCTGTAGTTACGTCTTGTGCCCGGGCTGTCAGGTCTATTGCCCAAGTCTACCAGCTACTCTGCCTTCAAAACGGAATAAGAGAAGGTCATTATGGTGGCAAAATAGTTACGGTGGTGGTTTTCAACCGGGACAAGTGGCAGTACGGCACTCTCCCAGCAATAGTCTTGCTGGTAATGACCCATTTTATCTTTGCTTACCTCCTCTGATTTGACAGGAAGGCTGATAGCCTATTCTACGTAGGAAACCCGGACGAAGGCGTGGGAACGAAAAAGAAACTCTACGTTTTGGTTCAAAATCTAAAATCAGTTCAGAAGTTTTGACACAAAAGATGGTTAAATAAACACAAGTAAAGAATAGTATTAACAGAACAGCAATAACAGATTTCCTGATGGTAAGAAATTCACGCCACCTAGAAACACCATAGATGGTATTGGTGCATTGCCAACTTGAGGCCAGGATGTTAGGCCTCGAGCAAAAGTAAGTATACCGGTAGTAGTAATCTACCTTATCCTCCGAACCAGAACACATCAACAGCAAGTGCTGACGTTATGTCGGCAGGAATAGATAAGGCGGTGGTACTAATCCGGGCGAGTCGCTGCGTAACTCTACCACCTAGTGAAAAGTAGTTAACTGGCGTAGAGGTGTGATTGTGGAATAATCTGACTATTTAGACTGTTGAATTATTCTACTGGACTGTCAGTTAGACTAGGAGAGAGTCATATTACTACTAACACTTACTCTCTCACATATTTCTGCCGCCAGTTCTACTGTTCTCCAATGTCGTGTTCTTTTTTGTTTAAAGTGTCCAGTATATTTCGTAACAAAAGAGACTTATTATATCCGTCTCTGGGTGGCAACGCACAAATAAAATCTTTGTAAATCCCTATGGAATCCGAGGCGTTGCGTCATTGTTTTTTTTTCAGAAACGACTATTTTTTTACAGAGGTGAGGTTTTCCTTCTGTCGTCATCCCTATTATAAAAAAATAAAGGAAACGCAGAGCTACTAGGAAACCCAGACAATTTCACATGTATCTTAAATCATGATACCTAATCCTAAAAACCCGGCTGGGCTATGTTCTATTTGTAGATTTTCTCTGAATATTAATAGTATGGTTACTTCAGAGTTCAGAATTAATTATTTTCTTTCGACGTTTAACCATCTGGAAAATCCATTGTAGGTATTACGTAAGTCCTTCCTGTGTTAGCGCAAGCTTCAAATCTTCTAATTATGAAATAGAACATTATTTAATTCACATATATCATATAGAAGGCACTTGTCTATACAATACTAACAACTACTACCGGATAGGAAGGCGGCTCTCCACAGAGAAGATCCGGCAAAACACTTGGTGGGCTTGTCCTTTTTTCCTTATTTTATACAAATTAAGTAGTAATACATCATACATTAAATATTATTATTTATTTTTTAGAGATTGGTATGGAGCAATTAATCCCAAGAACTCTTACGGCGAATGTTAATAATCAATCCTAATCCAAAATTTGCTGTCCAAG
>NJDC01006565.1:524789-537105 GCA_002245475.1 Calephelis virginiensis | reverse complement strand
AAAAAAATAGAATAAAAATAACATACATAAACGCTACTTTGTAAAAATAATATACCTATTTACATCATAAACTTAAACATGATGAAAAAAATAAACTTCGAAACAGATGATTCTTTGTTTAGATATTTTATCTTATCTATATCCTTTTGTATGTCGTATTTACATAAAGATATTGGTACACCCAATATTAAATACTTATTTCCTATAGAGTTAAGAAAGGCAAAAACTTAACATGCATGGGTTGTATATTTTAAAAAACTCGTTTTAAAGTTATTAACCGACCTGAAAAAAGGTGTTCTCAACTCGACTGTCCGTTTTTTATGTATGTTTGTTGTTATTGAGATTACTTCGTCTTAGTCTTTTAAAAATAAAACGAAAAAAGGGGTTGTTATAATTTTAATGAGAATGTGCGTGTGTGTGTGTCTGTCTGTGGCATCACAACTTTTGAAATGATGGACCGGTTTAGATGCGGATTTTTTTGTTATTTTTCTTCTGTAAGTATTGTAGTTACTAAACATTTTTAGATTAGTGTTATTATTGCAAGTTAGATCTAGGACAGAGCTTTCTACCACTTAGTAAATATCTACTAGCTGTCCCTGCGAACTTCGTTACACCATTCTAGTTATATAGGAAAACCTGAAATGTTTTTCCTTTGACAGCGATTTATTTTAGGTACAAGACTAGATAGTATTATCATTTTAACAACTTTTAAAAATAAGTGATCATAGGTATCTCTTCAAAAGTGGTAGTTTATAGACAGGGTAAAACTCGATCCTAATAAAATCTTTTTAAATTAATAAAAGATAGACTTTCAATAAATATTTATATATCTTAACGCCAAGTCCAACATATAAATGACAATAATGAAAACTATATAGCTAAGTTAGTTACATATTTGCACACCACAGTGTGTTAGAATATGTTGGTACGAATAAGTATTTTGCAACAACTTTTTAACACATTCAATTTTATTTTATTTCAAAAAGCTATATGTTTCGCACTGTCAAAAAATGTATCAAATGTCATAAAGAGCCAAGCTTCTGACTCTACACACACTAACTCTACAAGCCTTACATCTTACACCTTAGTAAAAACATGTGACTTGGCCTTTTCGTTACTACAAGAACTACTGTTTAGCTTAGCTAACTTAGCTCTATATTACACCTGATAACTTTTTAAAGAGCCAAATATCTCGTCTTGGCAACTTTTTTCATGGAAATGTTTTGGCGAGTTACTTCTTTTTGTAAGTTGCTTATTTTATGAAAACATCCATAGAACATATTAATTTACTAGGTGACAGCTGAGCAGTAGTTCTTCCTGATTAGTATTTCCGACTTACCTATTTTTTTTGGAATGATTAATATGTTGCCAACCTCGCGGTTTTTACAACTTCACCGGGCTTTGTGGGCCGAGCAGAGTGCTCAGCCCGAGAAACTTACTTAATTTTATTCTCTAGTACCTTACAATTATTGCCGCCATAACCACAGTGCTAGCCATTATAGCTAGTCCAGGAGGGTATTTTTTAGCAGAGGAATTTCATAATGGTAAGAAATTCACGCCACTTAGAGACGCCAAAGGTAGTAATAGTGCGTTGCCAACCTGAGAACGAGATGTTAGGCCTCGAACAAAAGTAAGTTTACCGGCTACCTTATCCTCTGAACCGGAATACGTCAACAACAAGCACTGACATTATTGTGGTAGGAATAGGTAAGGTGGTGGTACCAATCTGGGTGAGTTGCTGCAAAACTCTACCACCTCGCTGTTACGCTGTTAGTGACGGTAAGCCTACCTGGTAGGACGGCAGATACTCACGGGAATCATATATTTGACCTGGAATCCCAACTGTAATAGCGACGCTCTTATATTTTCCAATTACAAGTAATTTCGAATGGTATATTTCTTCCTATGTACATAAAGTAGTTCCAGATTAGGAGGTGGTCTGTACATACATATACATTTTAGTTATTAATTACTTACTTAACTTCATGCCAAGGCCCGTACAGGGCAGACAGAGAAAACAGAGTGCCAAATGTCGTTTTGTACTCGGTTTTCGACTTACAATTAGGGTCCGTCGCTCTATCTGTAACACGTATTTTTTATATCAAAGGGTTTGTCTTCTAGATTGGATTTAGAATCAGGTCCGGATTTTTTAAAAATCCAATTATAAACACTCATACTCACGTATGTTTTCGGCAAGTCCTTTGCAAAGTTGACGGAGAGTTTCAAGTGCCATGAATTCTTGCAAACCTTGTTTAAGTTACTTACTCTGTGCATAGCCAAAGTGCTAGACACGCTTTGCATGATCTGTACTCATCCCATAGTTGTTGTATGGAAGTGAGAGTTGGTTTGGCAGAAAAAGCATGAGAGTACGATAAATGCGGTCGATATAAGAGCGCTACAAAAAAATTGTGGTGTTACGCTCGCTGACGGCATTTGTAACAGAAAGAGTGGGATTAAAAGAAAGTGTTGTTCTGAAAATTAGAAGCAACATGCTCCGCCGGTTCGGACATGTAGAAAGAATGAGAGACGAAACATTGATCTCTTGAGCATATAGTATTTTTTATAGTATGTCTAAACAAGGTTTAAGAGGATGAATTTTTCAGAGTTTGATTTAAAACTAGTGGCCCGCCCCGGCTTCGCACGGGTATAAAATATACCTTCCTCTTCAATCAATTTATCTATTAAATAACGCATCAAAATCCCTTGCGTAGTTTTAAAGATTTAAGTATACAAAGGGATATAGGGACAAGGTAGCGACTTTGTTTTATACTATGTAGCGCAGAAACCAAATGGCGTACGCTGAATTTGAATTTAGGATGTCGTTTCCCACAGCGAGTCTATCAATTATGATTCAATTTTCAATTTTAACAGGTTGAAACATAACACTGAAGCTTTAACGTCTGGTATTTTAGTATACATCTGCAAATTAACGAGATTATTAATAGCCAATTGGTTGTAAAAGTTCCACTGGTATGCTTATTTTACGTGTTTTTCCCCTATGTTAGTTTAGCTCCTTTGTCCGAAAGAAACTAGGCAATTCGGTAGTGTCAGTCCCTTGTTTGTTTATTTTATCAGAAGAAGCATAATTTTGTATTGATTTTTTAAAGATTTAAACTAAAATTTAGCTTTGATATTTTTAACTGTCTTTTTCTTACCACTTTTTAGAAATTACAATTCACCAATATAATCCCGGGACTAACTGTAGATAATTCCGGAATCCCGGGATTAGAAAAATCGACCGGGATCGAATCCTCTAGTATGAATGTACTCTACGCACACAAACACGCCATTTTCTGAGACTTTTAACACCACCTTCGAATAGCTCCCGAAGTCAGGAAATGTCACCCTAGATCTCCCCGGGTACCAACATCCATCCACATGCGCTTTGTATATCGTTTTTGTCAATCTTCTATCTACCATTTCTTCCACATTACCGAACCAACGAAGCTTGCCCTTTCTCATTAAAATTGTTGTAGTTTTAATTTCATATTAATCGAGCTTGTGGTAAAGACTCTTTGGAGTAAGAAGGTACTTTACTACTCTTTATAGTTTTACACATCCGTCAGTGTTTTTTTTTCATTTTACTGTTCTTCTTTTAATACTTATAGGTACCTCTATCTACTTTATGACCGATATAGGAACACATCAAAATCCACAATCAGCCGTATAGGGGTTTCGCGTGTCAAGACTTTAACCGCCTCACCATAAAAAAAGAAGACTGTAAAAAAAAAGAAGACTGTCTAAGAGTGACAGTCCACCAATGACATACACGTGAATGACGTGGCAGCATGTAACTGTTTTATTTTTTTTATTTTTTCTTATGGTATTGGAAGGCAAACATGCAGACGGATTTCCTCATGGTAAGAAATTCACGTCGCCTAGAGACAACCAAGGTGGTAATGGTGCGTTGCCAACCTGAGGCCGGGATGTTAGGCCTCGAGCAATGTTAGCTTACCGGCTACCTTACCCGGACGGGTAGGAGCCCGAACCAATATGAGGGACTTTAATTTCATCTTAAGGTTGTGGTAAAACCAGTGTTGCCACCTTGGTGGTTTTTCCACCAGAACTAGCGGTTTTTCAAGGTTACTAGTGGTATTTTTTTACTATTTGGCGCTTTTATTTTTTCTGGTTGTTTTTAGTGGGTTTTTTTTTAAACTGAATCCGTCAACACATATTTTGAAATGGAAACTACATTTCGTTCTACATTTTCACCGCTATGCACAGGTGTCAATATGTAAAGACATAATGATGCTGCACATAAATTTAAATTGAATTCACCAAATTTGGATAACATATTTTCAAAAGTTTATATGTTAGTGTCATTCGAAAAAATATATTGGAAAATGAAAAATAATAATTACATCACCTACCTACAAAACCATTAAATATGTTTTATGGCTTCTTTGACGAAAATAAAAAAAATTTCGCTGGTAGTTACTAAATTTCTTGTAAGTATTGAGTAAAATTAGTCAAATTCAGGGGCATTTTACACAGTACAGTTTTGTCAAAGTACACAAGTATTCGTGTAGAAATAAGTGTATCATGTTATTCTCACTAATTGAGCTTAAATAAAGACGCCACCTCGTTACCTGAGACCCCGACATTTTATTTCTTCTTTTGCCTTACAACTCATTTTGAATAATTTAGGCCCTATTTTTGATAATCATGTAATTTAATACAAACAGAAACTTGAGTAAATGCTACAAATGAAAAATAAATATTTGGTGGAATCTGGTGGTTTTTTTCATATTCAAATTTCTCAAATCTAGCGACATTTTGCTTTTGATCTGGCGCTTAAAAAAAATTAGAAGTGGCAACACTGGCTAAGACTCTTCGGAGCAAGAAGGTACTTTCCCTATTCTTTATAGTTTCACACATCCGTCAGTGTTTTATTATATGTGACTGTTCTTCGTTTAATACGTATAGGTATCTTCTTCTACTTAATGACGGGTATAAGCACAAATTAAAATCCACAATCATTCAGCCGCTTATATCTTGTTTCGTAATTTTAACCGCCTTACCACAAAAAAAATTAAACGATGACGTGGCAGCATGTAACTGGTTCAGAATTCAATTTTAAACGAATATTTTGTAAAGCATGTGTTGAACGAGTGTTTAATTTTTTTTTTAGTAAAATGTATAGTTCAAAAGTATATCACCGAACATCAATAGCACAGATCAACACAGGACACCGATTAAAAAAAGATTCTTTACTTGGTTGTATGTTGCAAAATAAGTTTAATGTATAAAAATAAAATATCATAAACATTACCATTTACAAAATTCAAATTCAATACTTTTTATCTAATTGGCACATTTGGATGACACATTGACACAAACTTGTGCAAAAGTAAGCTAAAATTAAAACTTAAAGACTATAGTATTGTTATTTTTTTTTCGCTCTCCCAACGTAAAGTGGCAACTTTCCTCCAGCTGCGCTACGGAGTTGCCACTTCAGCAACATTGTAACACACTCCGAGCAGTAAAAAAAATCAAAACACTGATATTGTTGGCATTTTCATTTGGTTATTCTGGTATCTATTTAAGTATTTATATATAATAGAATCGTTGACTAACACCCATAACACAAGCATATAATTTGCTTACTTTGGGGTTAGATTCAATTTGTGTGAAAAAATTTAAAAAAATACTACACTAGGGAAGCATGCTGCCAATGTTGCCAAAAAGGTAATTTTCACATCCACTCCGCTAAGCGAAGTTGCCACTTTCTTACTTCGTCGAGCAGAAAAATGCCGTACGTATTAAGGTCTCAGCACACATATTAACTCGGAAGGGGATCGCACCGTATCGCATGTATTGTTGTAATGAAACTCCATACTGCAACGCACTTGAATCGGAATCGTAACGTAAGCGCCGCGCCTCGGAACAGGCTCGCGTTCGGCGACCCGTAAGCGCGGTGACATTTAGCCGTAGCCGAGTTGATGTACAGGAGCTGCTGATACTATTTAGTTACGTGCATACGTTAAGTTAACGCCTGGTTGACGGCGAAGGGAAGGCGATACGGTGACGATCCCTTTCCGAGTTGATATGTGCGCTGAGACCCACCTTGGCCATTAAAAAACAAAGCTTCTAATCACATATTTGTCAGCTTTGGCTTTTCCTCGGCCAACAATCACATCTTAATATATATAAATTACATGTCACGTTGTTTGTCCGCGATGGACTCCTAAACAACTTAACCGATTTGAATCAAATTTGCACACCGTGTGCAGTTTGATCCAACTTGAAAGATAAGATAGCTTACATCTCAATTTATAATAAAAAAAATTAACATCCGAGGGAAGCCGGAATAGGCAGCTAGTGTGATTATAAAACTTTAATTATTTTACTACCCTAGATTATTAAAATGCTATATACATTATCTTAACAAAGAGCTAATGCTCTTTATATGGCAATTAAATTTCGTTGACCTCATCTTGTGATTCTCTGCCATTAGCTCTGACGGTATTTCAATAATTCCTTGGACACGAACTAACCATTCCAGTCTTACAGCTTCTAGTCTTGTTCATTTTTTGTAGATGTCTGGGTTAATTATGTAAAACTTGACAAAATTTGTATTAAACGTAATAAAGTTGAACGTTTACAAGATCTTGACCGTAGAAATTTATAGAATAAAGATTTATACAATATAATATCAATATACTCCCAGCGGAGGTTGTGACGTGTTCTCATCGTGTTGCCATATAATATAGAAAAAAAAATGTTCAGATATAATTTCTACTCTTTTTATACCGTAACAATTCAACTTTCTTTGCAGTTCTTAGTAAACAAGTAGGTACAGACTAAAACGCCAAAATCTGGCCGCTTAAAATGATCAAATCTCGAGCTTTAACACTATATTCTTAACAATTTAAATACCTAACAATTGCGACAATTTCTTGAATTAAAGGCACTTCGCCTTTAATTCAGAAAAGTACTTGACATTAGTTATTCTTATTATATACTAAATAAAGTAACCTTAATCAAAACTAATCAGGTTAAAACTAAATAACATACTTGAAAACATATTTCTAAAGCCCAGTATGGAAATATTATGGCCTATGTTTTAAGGCATGCAGAGGAATCATATCTTTGTAATGGTACGACATAATAAATACATATACACATAATTATATGCTACCAAAAAGAGAACTCTATTACTTTTTTTGCTATTTTTGACCAAGATAATAACAAGTAATTTAAATTCCATCTACTAATTTTAAAAATAATTTCGAAATGATAATAAAACTTTTAAAAATGATCACTTTTGTAAAGTATTTTTATTATCTCTACTTACAGTATTGTAGTGTGTATGGTACCTTTGGCTCTTGCGAGTAGTATTATACTAAAAAAACGGTAGGTATCAAGTTAAAGAGCTCCTAAGAACACTCTCCATGGTAGAGCCTGTAGACACTTAGAGCTTTCTGAGATTAAGGCGGCTGAAAATGGCGCGAGTAATAGAAGTCCCCCAAAGATCGTAGTGGGAAGCCCCTAAATTCGATCAAAATGAAGGATTTGATTTTGGGGTACTACTGCCCATAAATAAAAGCCAGTACTCCATGTTAGAGCAAACCTATGGCACGACCTGAACTACGACCGGGCACGACGTGAAGTGCCACCTGGTGCAACTTATGTATTAGTTTTTATGGAAGTGTAAAAATTGATTATCCTCATAGGTTAAAGTTATAGGGAAAATTAAGATTACAGTAATTTAGAGTAAGTTTCAGTAATTTACAGTAAGTTTCAGAAAGATTCAGTAAGTTACCTTTTAAATATTTCTTCTTAAAACTGTACAAAATATTTAAAACTACAGTTATCTGGCCAATACCTTTTCTTCAACTCCATAGCACATTAATAAAAAAAATGCCTATCGTAGATTTTCTGACACAGCGTTTAAGTCACTGCCTTGAGACTTCCATTTATTATTATAGTGGCATAATCCATTTGTTATAAGTACCTATTTAAAAACTGTATTTATGTAATAAGTATTAAAATAACTTAAAATAAAGACTAGTATTGTGATAATTGGCTCGATCAATGACAGCCGCAACTTTTGACCACCATGTTCTTATATTTTCTTAGGATGACGTTGGAGTCGTCGGTGTAATAGAGGACGGATATCGGGGACAGCTTGATTGGTGCACATGATGGTTTCGGAACCTGCAAATTAAGATACTTTTCAGGATTATTTATTGTTAGAAGTTACCAAACTGGCAGACACGGATTTTTGAATTGATTTTTTTTTGAAATTGGTAAAAACTTCTAAACTCGCGTCAGATCGTCAGAACCTATGACGGTGCACTGCGCATGCGCGAACAAGACGGCGGCGCCGGTTGCTTGCGCGAGATGTAAAATAAAACGTAAATTCATTGCTGTTTTTGTATTGCTTACATATTTCCGAACAGTATAGGATTCGCAATGGATAATACCAGTACGAGTGAGTGTAAAACAATCGCATAACCTACTGCGATTTGGCCTCTCGCGTTGTTCTGCAGTATTAAATAATGTACTGTAAAGTGTAAACTGTTTCTTCGTTTGAATGTTTTGCAGTCTGTGTGGTAGATAAAATAGATATTAGTTTAGTAAAACATATTTCAATTTGTTTGCGACTTCTATGTACGAGTATATTATAGTTTCTCAGTTAATAGAAATTGCAGTACAATGTTGTGAAGAAATTTAGCTGTTTTGGAAAAAGTTGTAAGTTTAACAAAGGAAATAATAGTAGATGGAAAATCGATATACACATGTACATTATATTGAATTGAATTATGTATAAGTTTGAAAAATTAAATATTTCATGATATTTTATCTCGTAAGTAAAATACTATTTTAACTGGCCAAGGTAAATTATGAAGTGGCCGTACTAGTAGGTAGGTAGCGTAGGTACTGAAGTTTCATGGTTTAGCACAGAATACTTACAGGTAGGTACTAATAGTACTAATAAGGTGTACATTTTACGGAATGTACGATTGCAGTGCGAATCCAAAAATGTCCGATTAAGCACAAGACTACTGTATTATATCTCATAAATGATAGTACTTTCATACTGATAATTAAAGCAATTCGTGCAAAATTACCTATTCCCTGACCATTCCAAAATATCGAAAATGCACAACATTTATATTCAAGTTTTAACTTCTGCCGGCACTCCTGAAGTACAACCCGTCTTTTTTATCCAAATTATGGCCTTAGCGTAACGCCTTTAAGTAATATTAATTCGCCTCTGTGATATAGCGGTCCGACGTTGGACTTAACTTCTAGAGGTCCCGGGTTCGAACCCAGGGTCGGGCAAAAAAAAAATATAAAAAGTATACTTTCAATTTTCTAATAAGAATAACGTTGCCCGGGATTTTATATGTGCCCGGTTGGCGATAGGCTTACCAACTATCACATTGCGCAACTTAGTGTCTTCGGCTAGTCGTGGGAGACCTGGTTGTGCCTCTGCCTACCTCTTCGTGGATATGACCGTGAAGATACTTACTTACTATTTATCAATATTAATTGTACTTATAGTATATTGTAGAAAGTAAAAGTTATATTGATGATTGTATCTAAAATAAAATTCTACCAAGCAACAACGATTACAATTATAGAACCTAATATTATTTTAATAACTAGCGGTCGATATAAAAGTTTTTTATACAAACTTTCATCTCCTTTGATAGTCATTTGGAATTTGTTTTTTGGAAAAAAAGTTGCTTAGAGTTTAGGTTCAATTTCAGCAAAATTGCTCCAGTGGTTAGGCCGTGAAGGCGGCAGTAACATTATATAATGGAAATAGTAAATAGTAAAAGACAGGCAGACAGACGAATATTAAGTGTGGAAAACCAATATTATTTCAATATTACAAATGTGTCAATGTAAAAGCAGTGTAATATGGACTTTACAATGGTCATAATTGGCCAATCTTGTGTAGGTACATGTAACAAAAAACTGCATTCTCCATGACAGTAAAACCACGGTAATGTAATATACGGGCGAAAACGCGTTAGAGTTCGGTATACACATGATATACATATATAGAAACTACATTACCATTTCAGAAGAATACTCTGTATCTGTCTGGAACTACATCAGGTATGTTTAGAAATCTACTGCTGCACTTGCTACAGGAACGCAATCATTTTTTCGCGTGTGTGTGTGGGTGTGTGTGTGTGTTTGCACGTAGGCGCGTGCGCACGTGCGTGGTGCGTACGTGCGTGCCTGTGTATGTGTGTGGATACATACCTGAGTAGGGTTTAACAGATGCACCAATGTCTGCACGATGGCATGGTTAGTGGCATTCTTATGTGCGTTCAAGGGGAAGTTGCACTCCCCACTGCAGTAGAATGCTCCATATCCGTCTGGAGCTATGATCCAATCCTTAAACAAAAGAATTGAATAATTACATCCATTGCTATCAATATGTACCGACAAGGTATTTTTTGAGGTGCTTCTTTAGCCGCGTTTTTCTTTTTTTTTAGAGAAAAACGTTGCTGTGAGTTCTTGTCAGATATACTGCGAACTGCAAAATTTTTAGTCTTCATTTCTGTCATGAATCTCCATAAAGATTTACTATATTGTTAGTTTGTCAGGCAAATAAATAGATGCAAGGTGTTTGCAAGGGCACTTGCCCTGTGCTTGGGATGATTTTTAATAAATTTTCAAGTAAGAAAAAAATATTGAAAATTGATTAAAATAAACAGATATAGCTGCTTGAGACGCTCTTAAAGAAAGAAAAACATATATTGAAAATTTATTGAAATAAACAGATACAGTTGCTTGAAACGCTCTTAAATAAAGGAAAAAATATATTGAAAATTTATTGCAATAAACAGATACAGTTTCTTGAGACGCTCTTAAAGAAATAAAAAATATATTGAAAATTTATTGCAATAAACAGATACAGTTTCTTGAGACGCTCTTATAGAAAGAAAGAAATATAATAAAATTTATTGCAATAAACAGATACAGTTGCTTGAGACGCTTTTCCTAATTTTTAAAGACGGTAATGGTATAACGGTATGGATTTAAAAATGGAATGGTAACTTCTTGAATAAGTAGGTTAAGTCTGCGGAGACCTAGCCTACTGAAGAAGAAAACAACAATGGTGAAAATTGAAGCTATTTCTATTCTGATTGACAGCATAAGTTTATCAATGTGAATTGCTAGATCATTCCTTGAGTGGGTAATGGGTTCCGATGCTGACAAATCTTTATTTTAACATGCAGTAAATTTTAAGTTGGCCCAAATATAGCTCCGGAATAGTGATGATTAAACTTTTCTAAACAAGTTTAAGAAAGGTAAGAACCTACCTGCCACTCCAAGTCCTTGAAGCTTACATACAACGTTTGTATTTCACAACTCCTCGACGTCCAGTGTGATGTGTCTGAAAAGTATTAAAAAAATAAACAATCTGTGACAAGTGCCGTAGTTACATTTAAGTTAACAAGAATTAAAAATGAACATGTGCCGATTCCAGTCATAAAAACATGCGCTTAAAGACCTACAAAGTTGTTGAAAAGGCAAGCGAGTTTGTGGACGGAGAGGCCCGCCCGGGGGCACCTCGTGATACTTTTACGTTTTCTGACGATTTTTCACCTGGTCAATTTTAATTATTGCTTTTAAGTTATTTAACAAAATTGTTTAATGTAAAGGGCAATCATATTGTGCATGAAATACTTACGATGATTATTGTATTTCATTTGATAAAGGTTAATAATCTATGCGCTAAAACCGCCTTACCATTGCCACATTATCAATTACATTTTTTTAATGCTGAAATTGGTATAGTTACCTTTAAAGGATAGACACAACGTGTATATCATAGCGGATTTTTTTTTTTGTTTAGCTCAAAAAATAAACAATCCCTTTATACATTGTTGTTATAACCACGTTATATCTATAAGTATAAGTATAACTATAAGTGTAAGTATGTAAGACGACATTTATGTTTGCAACAGAAACATATGCAAGAAATGTGTTTTGCTACCCTTTTTTAGTCCTGGGGGCTGATGATGTAACTCAGTTGCCAACTCAAAATGGAAAAGTGTACATCAAATAGCTGTCAAATGACGTGTTTTATATTTGCTATCTCCAGTGACCAACAGAAATACAAGAGATAGCAAACACAAATGACGTCATTTGATGTACACTTTTGCATTTTGAGTTGGCAACTGAGATACATAAACAGGCCCCTGCATTATTTTTGAAGTGAAAACTTCTTTTGCGGCGTTGTGCACTTTTTTGGAATGGTAAAAACTTCTATGCTCGCGTCAGGACACGTGACCTAAAATTCCGTAAGAATAAAATTCGTAAGACGGCGCAGGGCACTTGA
>NJDC01006565.1:466250-509142 GCA_002245475.1 Calephelis virginiensis | reverse complement strand
GCGTTATGCGATAGTCAGAAAATAGCAAGCGAAGTAGCTAAACACTCTTAGTTTCTGACAAAGTTTCTGACTATCGCGCAACGCCATCTAGATTTAGTCAGAATTTCAGGAGAACGATTTTAATGTATGACATTGTCAATCTATTATATTTACTAATCTCTGACAGTAGCAATGTTTATATAATAAAGGCATTAACGTCTATCTCTAAACATATGTAGGGATAGAACCATCGTGTTGGCCGAGGGACAAGCGGACATGTCTAACGCCACCGTCCAAGGTTCAGGCTCGATTCCCGCCGGGTGCAAGCGTTTGTGTGATAAACATTGATAAAAATGTTTCTTGTTGAACTACAATTTAGGTACTAAGCATATCAATTTAACTAAATGAAATGTCAGTCGTCTTCACTATAAGCTATTGACCTTGACTTCGTTCTCATGAACTTTAAATAAATAAATATCCCTAGACAAATCACACATATTGAATCTAATCCCAAAGTAAGCAAATTATATGCTTGCGTTATGAGTGTTAGTCAACGATATAAATGTATAGTAATACTTAAATAGACACCAGAATAAATTTAATAAACACCCAGACCCGGAAATGCAAACATCTAAATGTTCATCACACAAATGCCTTCCCCCGTCGGGAATCGAACCCGAGCCTCGCGGTTGATCGATGTAGTTAGGCGTGTACGCTAGCCACTCGACCAACGAGGCGGTTTTAAATTAGTTTTCACAGATTTACCTACTATATAACATGTACCTGCCTATAGACTACCTAACAAAGAACTAGTGTCATTTTCAAATAGCAATATAAATAATAACTCGAAGAGAGGGATAATCTAATAATAATCTCTTTAATCTCTTTTCGCTCATTTTGCTTTGTTAATTGACTTCACAAGACTCTCTCTAAGAGGCCAGACATTAGAAAGAGTCAGCTATATTTGGAAATTACATCAGTTCTTTGTTAGGAGTAGGTATAACCTACAGTATGTACCTAATAGTCTACAGTTCCATGTTATATATCCAGGTACCTACCTATCTAATTTTTAAGGGGTTTCCTCATTGGGAGAGATTATGGTCACGTAAGTCATACATTATTCCATTAAACCTAATTTTCTTATATACTTCTGTATGTATTGTACATATTTTGTGTTTTTATCTTCTCTGGGCTGCACTGAGAATGAAGTTGAAGAGGAAAAAAGTTAGGTTTAATGTAAACTTCACTATGATCGTTACCGCGTACGTAGGTACCTAATCATTAATCACCTAATTCTTTTTCTTTTTTGTGTTAGAAAGATAGTGCTTTAGATATTGTTCCCTAAACATTTCAAAGTCATCGGTTTCGTAATTACGCACCTATCTACTTGGTTGAGAAACCCAACAGAACCCTCAGTAGTAGGTACTTGTTCACTATTTAACTTATTCTTATTACTATTTCAACTTATTATTATTGCATTGCAAATAACTGTACCTTGCAGAGGCGGATTAAATGACGAGAGCATCGCAAACACCTCTTTGGCGCCCCTCTATTAGAGATAACTAGGTAGACCACTGGACACGTGTACTTAGGCACGAAAGAAATATGTGGTGAGGTAAAGAAAGGAAGAAGGACAGAAGAAACATGGAAATCCATGATGCTCCTGCGGAATCAGAACTGACTGTGTAGGTTTGTTCAAAAACTTCCGCGCGGGCCTCTCTGTAATCTCGTGCCCCTAGGCACATGCCTAGGTAGGTACTTTGCCTTAGGGATAATACGCCTCTGGAACCTTGGTTTACTCAGAACCTTTTAAACGTCATCTCATGATAAGTTTACTTTGTATTTGTATAGGCTTAATATTTCAGCCTAAATATCGAGCATTCACAAATAAAGGTGAGGATCACTTATCATCATGAGCAAAATTGATGAATGTAAATTCAAGGCCACGCGACAAGGATTTCGTCTTACAGATCACAGGTAGTCGCAACTCATAACCCACCTAAATTTCCATGTAGGTATACCTATTGCCTACATATTATCTTTATGTAAATATGTAGGTATATAATCAAGAATACAGGATAGTAGGTTCCCATTCATTTGCTTTCTTATTATACCTAGGTAGGCAGGTATATGATAAAACTTCAAACAATAACAATATGAAAAAGTTATTGCCATTTGAAAGTTGAAATTATTCATTCCTACCTACTTACAGATACGCGGTCTCTTTTATAGTTCTATAGTTATAATTCTGATAAGTTACATATAAATAATACAGTTAGGTACTTCTCAGAATCAGACGCATAACATTAACACATGTAAATTTTGTATACATACATGAGTGTAGATAAACAATAATGAAGTCTAAAAGCAACTTACATTAGTTAAATATAGACTTACTCTTGCTTTGAAAGGTCATAATAAGATCACTTTCATCTATAGCCTGCTGCTCTTCCCCACTAAGAGCCATCTCCGAGCTACGAGTAGGCCGAGCTTGTTCATGTTCTTCAGCTAATTGCTTGTACACGTCTAATAAAAAGCTCGGCGCCGAACGATCCAGAGGCGGTGTTTGGGAACGTCTCGGCCTTTCTCCAAGTCCAAGGAGGTCTAATATTTCATGTTCAACCACTTGCCGTTCATGTCTGGTCATAGAATGGTGTATAACTGTTTGATCTATTCCATTGTCAATGTAGAGTCCAGACAGAGTAGCGTTCGCAGACACAACAAATAACACGACACTAGCACAGAGCCACGCCGTCCTAGGGTCAGCCATGTTGGCTGTACCGTTCACTAATTGTGTACGCTGTCGAAGCGTCCACTCAACTGGCGAGAATGTATCGGTCGCGGAGATGTGAGTGTGACCGACCAGCCTAAGCCGCTGAACCTGCCCACTCAAGGTGGGCCGCCGCCCGTCCGACTCGCCACAATATCCCCTCTCCCTCTGTCCTCACTACTCCTCGCTTGATTTAATATAAACAATGAAATTCCGTACACCTCAACTCGTAGTACGACGGACAAAGTACAAATGTAAACTTATCAGTTACGATTTATGTTAAAACTTTCTAGACACCAAAATTACCTTAACAAATAAGGTATAACTAAGCAAAGTATGTACCTATCTACCACCAATGGACTAATATTTTTATACGTCCGCTTCGTTAAAATACCGGAAGGAGCACTTAAGTTTTCTTTCAGAGTCAAGTAAAGTTCATGACTACATTTCGCCAGTCATAATCTAACACATTAATAAACCTGCAGAGGAATGAGTTATGTAAAATAATAAAAAAAAGTATCTTCACGCCCCTATCCCGAAATGGCAGGCAGAGGCACAACCTGGGCACCCCGACTAGCCGAAGACACAATGTGATAAGCAACAAATCGGCAACTGGGCACTTATCCAATCCCAGGAAACGTTATTTTTATTACAAAATACATACCTATTACCTAATTTTTTTGTTGCTCGACCACGGGATTGAACCCGGGACCTCAAGAAGTCAAGTCCGACGCTGAACCGCACAAAGGCGATATAATAAATATATTTTAAAAAATAATAGAAATAACAAGGGTGGTCAGCAGTCAGACCCTCTATCCAGGGCCTTTTTCGATTATGCTCGGGTCCTTAGGCACACAAAAAAGTCTCTTTAGACTATAAAGAAATCAAACATAACAATTTTTTTCGCTATTATTTTTTAGGTAATCAATTACATTATTTAATTACAGTGTGTCATTAATAAAATTAGTACGCTGCTTTTTTATGATTACGATAATTGTTTCTTTCGTGATTTCTGTCGAACAAAATCTTATATTAAATCCTCAAACTCAATTTTATGAAGAATGTCACTATGGCCATACTAATTGACAAATTACTTAGTCGTTCCGAAAAGAACGTAATGCACGCAACCAAAACATTTTGAGGTTAAATGTGAATGGAACGGTCGATTCTTCTGGGCCCTCAGAGTATAGGGGTCCTGGGCACTGGCCCCGCCCTTATGGCATGCCCTTATGGTAAAGAAGGTATTGCCTATATCTGCTGTATCCGGTACACGGTTCACAATGAGTATGATGACTATAATTTTTAAACTAAAAAACCAAGAGTTGAAAAATCTGTGGAGGATACTCTCATTACTAAAGAAAAAAATATATAATTTTAGCGCAATAAAACTATTAACAAATAGCCGATTTCAATGAGTACCTTACAATGTTTTCCCTGGAATTCCATAATAAGATACAGACTGGGTTGGCATAGGACATAGTTGGCCACCATAAAAGTGCGTTTTTCTTTCAGTTGAAAAAAATAAACCCTTTAATTATTTTTGTTTCGATGATATTGGAAACTAACAAAGAAACGGGTTTCCTGATGGTAAGAAATTCATGCCGCCTATAAACACCAAAGGTTGTAATGGTGCGTTGCCAAACTCAGGCCTGGATGTTAGGCCTCAAGTAAGAGTAAGTTTACCGGCTACCTTATCCTCCGAACCGGAACTATTCAATGGCAATCTATTATCATATCAAAAAAATATAGGAGTCATAAACATAACCTTTCCTTTTTTTACTTCGGTTAAAATTTAGACACCCCGTTTATAAGTTATAGTTTGATTTACATTTTAACCCCTTCCCCAAGAGAAGGGAGGGAAAAGGCAGCCTTTAAACTTCCTCGGAATAAAGAGTACCTACCTGCCTGCCAAATTACGTTACGATCGGTTCAGCAGGTTGCGTGAATCGAGGTCTCGGTAAAGACAGATTGACGAAAGTATTAGCATTTAAAAATGTGTTCTGTTGACTGCTGGCCATTTTTACAGAAAAAGAGGGGTGTAATAAGATTAACAAATCGTATATGTTTGTGTCATCCTCAGACCAATAGAAAAGGACTTAGGTAGGTTTTTAGCCTGAAGTAGCATCTTAACTTTTTAAACGGATGGACCGATTTTGATGCTATTTTTGTTGTTTGAAACCTGACGTGATAGTGATGATTCTTAGCTACATTACATCTTGATTTTGCCGAGGGTTATCGAAAATTTCAGTTATTTTTTTATGTAGGTACCTACTATCATTGGTGTACAAAATTCACTATTTGACAGTTTTTGTAAGTATAGTTTTTATATCAGTAAAGAATAATTACTAATGCAGGAAAATAAACCAATTCTTAGCATAATTTCAGTATCTTCAAAGGATGGTCAGGACTCAAGACAATATAGGCACCTCCTTCAATTAAATAGTTACATATACGTTATCCTCTTCAGTCTACATCTATAACTTTAAAAAAACTTACCAAATTGAATGCCACTAAAAATGTCATTTGTAAAATAAAAAATAAGCAAATAATAGATATGAAAATAAGTACACGTATGTTGTAGCAGTTGACAACTGTAGGGTTACTCTCGAAGCTCGATTCATGCAACATTGGAAATTGGAATCGTATATGTCATGTAAGGTATTTTTGAACACAATTTTGGCGAATTATTAACATTTAGTTAATAGTAAATAATATATTACTTTATCGGATTCGTTGATTTTTTTTAAAACTAAATTTTAATAATCCGCTAGTACTGTGTTCAATAGTATCTACCTACCTAAAACTTCTAAACTCGCGACTGATTCGTAACACGTCAGATTCGTATAGTGCGACATTCCATCGCCAGCGCTTTAACGCTACGACAAGCGTAAAACTTTGTATGTATTATTAGACATCATTCAGCGCTTTATTTTTTTATGGAATAACAGTAATATTGATTGGAATCAATGTGTCAGAATGTGATATTATTAGACACTTTATTTCATTCAGCGCTTAATCTGTAGTATTAAATAATTGTACTCAAATTTTTTTCAATTCAAATTTTCAAATATTTTATTGAATCAGGCGTCACTTTGCGGAAATCCATTATAAAAGATGTAAAATAAGCCTTTATTTTGCTAATTCCGCGTAAGCAGTGTAACCGTTGTGGCAAATAATCCTCCAAACACTGAAGCCTATAAATACCTGACTTATCTTTATTGTCTAATTTGTCCTCACCATTACAAATTTTTCTTAACGGATTACGTGTTTTAAAAGCAACGTGTATATGATTGGACTCGTGTGTCGTCGTTTGTACGGTACGGTCGAATTCCTGAAGATGCCTCGGTGTAGAGGCGAAACGTACGTCGAGCGCGATTTGGTGTTCTTTGTGGTGAGTGCTTCAACAAAGTTGGCGAAGGACGTGACAAGTGGTTTTGTTTCCCGTGTTCGGACTCTATTTGTGATCTGGTCGCGGAGGTGGGAGGTGGGAACTTTAGGTAGGGTTGTCACATGTAAAGAACGTGACAATTTATATTGTTTCCCGAGCTCTTCCTATATTCGTGTTTTGGTCGCGGAGGTGGGTGGTGGGAACGTCAGTTAGGCTTGTCACATTCTGTGTCGTTTGGAGGATTATTTGCCACAACGGTTACACTGCGTACGCGGAATAAGCAAAATAAAGGCTTATTTTACATCTTTTCAAATTCAAAGTAGCTTTTATTACGTAGATCTATACAAAGATTCTTGTAACGCGTCTATATAATTCTAAAACTACCACCGGATCGGAACGCGGCCACTCACTGAGAAGATCCGGCGATAGAAACTCAGCGGGCTTGTCTTTTTTCTTTTAAATCTAATTTACATAAGTTTATTACATTTACAAGTAATTTGCAGAGATTGGTATGAGGAGCAATTAAACCCAATCATTTCTGTCTTTTTAATATTCTGAAATCTTATAATAACCCTTACAATACAACTTAATCTTAATACATTTTTTAAATTTATTAAATGGTAAGTCTTTAATACCTATGCTTGGGAAGTTTATTATAAAAACGTTTACATTGAAATGAAAGAAGAACTGATTCTGTGGAGACGAGACTTATGCACAACAAGATTGTTTTTATTCCTTATGTTTACAACATGTACATCACACTTTTTCTTAAACAAATTTATATTTTTATAGACATATATTAAGTTTTCAAAAATGTATTGAGAAGTCACAGTTAAAATTTTTATTTCTTTAAACTTTTCCCTGAGGGAAACTCTTGGGCCTAAGTTATAAATTGCCCATATAGCTAGGGATTGACTTGCCTAAGGAAAAATCGATTTTTCGGATTAGTTGAAAACTTTTACTACAAAGATATCTTTACTAGTGACCCACGATTTTAAAAAAAAAAATTTTACTAAGTGCTGTCAAAAATTGACATCTAACCAATAACGTGCTAACCGTGATGACATAGCAGCATTTTATTTGTTAGGAACCCAATTTTAAACATGGGTTCAACGAGTGTTTATTTTTTTTTTTGTAGGAGGACGGAATATTTATTTTGTGGTATTATTCGGTACATACCTGTCGAGGATTTTCATTGTCTGTCCACAATTTTGGTTACGCACTTGCGGGAAGCAAAATACGTAGCATCAAAAGAGATTAAATGTTTTTAACCGACTCCAAAAAGTTTATCAATTCGACTATGCTACACGATTACTCGGCCATTTACGAACCGATTTTGATGGGTCTGTTTTGGAAAGGTAGGTCATGATTCCGAGGTGGTCGAATATTAATTTATCATGATTCGACTTGTAGTTTTGAGTTATGCCAGAGATTAGTAAATAAGTTAGTCTTTAATAGTGCATTTTATAATATTCTAGCTGTTGCCCGCGGCGTTGCCGGCATGATCTCACAGGAACATTGTTTCGGGATAAAAACTATCCTACGTGTTAATCCAAGTTACCCTCTACGTGTGTACCAAATTGCATGAAATTCGGTTCAGCACTTTTTGCACGAAGGAGTAACAAACAAACGTACAAACTTTCGAATTTATAATATTAACTAACGGCCCGCCTCTGCTTCGCATGATTATAAAATCTCAATAAACATAATTTTTGTGTTCGTGTGTTTACACTGAACTACTTCTATATAGACGACTGTACCGATTTTAATTAATTTTTTTGTGTGTGTTCAAGGGAATTCGAGAATGGTTTAGATTCACAATTTGGTATAGCGGAAAATGTTTTGTTAATGAATTTTCAAATGATAATTAATTAGTGCTACTTTCGAAGCATTAATGTCAAGCGATACGAAGTTGGCTGGGTCAGCTAGTATACATATAAACAAAGTCGCTTCCTCTGTCCCTTTGTATGCTTAAATCTTTAACTACGCAACGGATTTTGATGCGGTTTCTTTTAATACATAAAGAGGAAGGTTTATATGTATATTTTATACCTGCGCGAAGCCGGGGCGGGCCGCTAGTTATATATAAAAATAAATCCCCATTTCCTTTGGTCATTGCACTACGCCTGAATTGATAGACCAATTTGCTAATTATTTTTTTTGGAATGTTAATTCTTATGAGAATGTGAAAAAAAACAATATTCATAAGACAGGACAACATCTGTCGGATCAGCTACTTTATAAGATCAAGCAATTAAATGAGTATTTTCAAAAAAAATATAAAGGCATAAAAAATAATAAAAAAATATTCCAAACATATAAGTATTTATTGTTTACAGGTGCCACTTACTTAAAATCAAGTATCTATTCTTAATTTTTTATTTTGTTTATTTAACATATTTTTCCATAAACTTTTTGTGAAATTCGGACCTTAATGAATCGTTGATAAAAGTATTTCCTTTCTTTTCAGGTTCTGAACGAGCACAATTCTTGAAGACAACATCATCATCCCATCGTCGCTTTACCTGGAAAAATAACATAATTTGAAACTATTTACATGTTACTTATAATTACTAGTAATATTAATTATTACTAAAGTGATATTAAACTGTATAATAATTTGTAGATTTATATATCGATACTTAGTATAACATACTCTCTGCCTACCCCGTAAGGGACTTGGCGTGAAGATATGTATGTATGTAGTATAACACAAAGTCGCTTCCTCTGTCCTTATGTCTCTTTGTGTGCTTAAATTTTAAAACTACGCAACGGATTTTGATGCGGTTTTTTTAATAGATAAAGTGATTGAAGAGGAAGGTTTATATATATATATATATATCGTAACCATGCGAAGCCGGGACGGGCCGCTAGTTATTATATAAAAGAAAGTCGTGTTTGTTATACTATTTATAACTCAAGAATGACAGAACCGATTACGCTGAAAATTGATAGAGACATAGCTTAGAACCGAGAGAAGGACATTTTATCCCGTTCAACAGCGACGAATGTAGGAAAAGCAACATTTTAATTGTTCGATACAAACTGAACGGGCGGAACGAAGTTCACAGGAACAGCTAGTAATTACTAGTGATGTTATAGTACCACCAATTTATCTGATTACGTACGTTAAGTAATTTACATAACAAAATCTATAGCGCTTTTGGTATAAACATTTAGTTTTATTACCAGTAAAAGCTGTTCAAAGTTTTTGTATGTATATAAAATTTACGGAGCTGCTGGTGAGTATATATAAGCTCATGGCAACGACTTAGTAAGGCAAAATCGGAAGTAAACCGCTATTTCGTGAAATACCATGTCCACTTTCCGAAATCTCGTATCACTAGTTTTTAAACTTTTTACTGTCGGCACTTTATGACACAATTTATAAATAACACATTTACTTTCCACAATATAGTTTTATTACAGCAGTTCAGGTGTTGGACTTGATATTGGGACTTGTGGTCCCGAGTTCGATTTCCGGATTAGGCAACAAAAGAAAATTTAGTTTTTCTAATTTTCTAATTAAAAAATGTTGTTCGGGATTGGATATGTGCTATCTAGTCTGGGCTTGCCACCTATCAAATTGCTGGACTTAGCGTCTTCAGCTAGTTGTGGGTGTCCTAGTTGTGCATCTGCCTACCAGTTTGAGGATATGGGCATCAAAATACTTCTTTTTTAACAATACAATGATGTAAACATAAAAGAAAATAAAATTAAACTAAGCAAAGTGTACCTTCAAATCATTTTTTTGTCCAGCTGCCGAGTAGTTAAGTAAAGGGTTTCCTGATAATATATTTTCCATTCTTATTCTTTCCTCTTCTTGTTTCTTCTCAGCTTCCTATAACACAAAATACAGTATAAAATTAGCCATTTAATTAAAAAAAATATAATTTAATTTTACATTGGTAGAATTAACAGGACTATACACAGTCACCAAATAAACAACATAGCAGTTCTCATTCCTCTCTCATTTCATTCTTTGACGTAAAATCGTTTTATGCATGTAATAAACATGTATAAAACGATTAGGTACATTCAAATGTAACAAATTTCTGGATTATTTTTTAACAATACTTATTAAGCTTTTTAATGTACATAAACATTAAAAAGCTTAGGAAGATCGAGATAAATTATATGATTACATTATATCTTTCGCATGTCCAAAAGGAAAATTATATAGGTAAATAAAATTTGCTAAGCAAGTATATTAGAATGAAACTCTGACATGGCCGTTTACTAGTTTTAACGTAATAAGTAAGGTAGTATATTCTATAATTAAATATTTGGTTTGAAATTTAGGGTTGATAACATGAATACCAAAACATGTGATAACCATAGCTATAAAATAATTTTGGTGAACAAAACTCATAAACGGACATGATAGTATTTGATTCTTAAATTCACAAACGTTGCTAATCTTGTTTAAAATAAATAGTATCCTTTACTTTAATTTTTTACTATGATAATTCATACACACCCCCATAAATAATTATGAAATCATACTCAATTTAACATAAAAAAATGAATCCCCATTTTGCGTGGTCAACTCATTATGCTTGTACGGATGGACTAATTTTGCTAATTCTATTTTTGTGTATTGGTTATTGACAGGAGAAAAATCATATAAAGAGAAAAACCAGGAAAATTGCAGTGAAAATGGGAAAAACAATGTTTTAAACCATACAAACTATTAGTCAGTATTAATGTCAAGTGATAAAAAGTTCACCAGGTTTGCTAGTAATAACATTATTAAACATGTAACATTAACTCAGTCCTATTGTTAATTGCAATTTTTGTAGAACATGTTATTCACTTACTAGCTTTGTGAAATTGAACATTGGTTTAATTGGTAGTGCAGATGGTGCACAATGATAATTGATAGGCTAAAGCTGGAAACATATTATTACTGAAATAAATGTGTATATACCAACCACAGATATTTTCAGCTGACAAAAACATCTAGAGCGCCAGATAGACAGCTTTTGGGCATCCAAAAGTTCAAAGTCACGTCCGCAACTTACGTCCAATAATTTGCAAAAGCAGTGTAATTTTACTATCTAGAACTTGACACCTGGTAAGCCACAGCTATAAGCTGCTTCTGATAATACATTTCCAGTCTAAATTGCCGAATATTATCTATTCATTCATCAATAAATGATTTTTACTTTGACTGCCTCATTGGTTAATGGGTTAGCGTTTATGTCTAACTTCACCAACCAACTGCGAAGCTCAGGTTCAATTCTTAATAAGAATCTGGATCGGCTCACTTGCACAGATTAGGTTTATTGTTTCCGTGTAAAGTTTTATTAAACAAAAAATATGTACTGTAATTTGAAATCATTGAAAATAAAAAAAAATTGAACCTGAGCCTCGCAAAACAAATCCTTTTCATATTTATGAGACAAAAATAGATGTGATATGAATAATAATTGGGTCTTAGTGTTTATTCAATTTATACTTGTTTTTATCTTAGCTTGAACATAAGTAATATGCTTACTTTGGGATATGATTATTTATTAACTATTTTTTTAGTGACAGTAAAGAAAACATTATTATTTTTTACCTTCTTAGCCTGTTCAATTGCACGTTCTTTCTTTATTTTATTCAGTTCTGCCAGTAGTGCCGCAGTGTCATCATCTGAATCATCCGAATCTGATGAATCCCCTTCTAGAGGGTCATCTGCATCTAAACTAGCTGCCGGTACTTGATCAACTTTTGTCCTCTTTGCTGGTGGTTCAACTTGTCTTCTGACCCCTGGAGCTTTAACTTCTTTTTCCCTTTCATCAAGCTCTTTACGAAAATCACGAGACCTTAATTCATCAGTAGTGCCTTGACCTTGTTCTCTGTAAGAATTAAAATGTTGCGCTAAGTTTATGTTTGAAAATGGAAAAATATATTTTACAAGTTTTAAATTCACCACTTACATAAATTATCAGTCTCAAGTTAATTAGAAACATGGGCATGTGATGATATTATTTACAGGATATATCTTACAATTACCTGTTCTTCTCAATTTCAATGTAGCAAATATTGGAACTTCAGAAATGTAAATCGGGTCTATGGTAAAGTTGATTAAAACATATCCGATAAAAGACAAAAGTTATAAGTATACATACATGAGTTATTAATATTTTACATATTCCTCTTTTATATCTTGAACTCTTTACTAATTCAATAGAAAACTAAATCAGTGGTACTGGTGATATAATGAAGATTTAGTGACAGGACAGTTAAATTATTAAACCTACTCTGTGGATTGTTTACAAAAAAGGGATGTTACAAGTTTAACATGACTATGTGTGTAACTATCTATGGCATCCTAACTTTTAAACAGATGGAACAATTTTGTTAGCAAATCTCTCTCTACCCTCTGATAAACAAATCTTCAACGTTATTTTATTACATCTCTTTTCTGTATACTACTTAGGAGTAACAAAAGACCAGTCTATGGTCCACATTCGAGTCACTCAGCTTGTGCAATGTTAATAATTACTATTCCGAAACAGTTTACAATACTCTACTTAATTAGATTTTATTTTTAACTATTCATTATTAATAATAACAAGATACTAGAATTACAACCCTTCTGATAAAAATGAGGTGTTCCAATATAAACAAAAAAAGCTATACAGGTAGTTTACATATAATTATAAAAACGCATACTCGAAATTATTAACTTAACATGTCTTTCTTCGTTTTCTTACCTATATTTAAGTTTCGTGTGACCAGGAAGATCTCTGCTTGAATATTGTCGCGATATAGCACTTAAATCTTTTTCCCCTCGACCCGTCCCGCCACGAGCAGGATCAAAAGTTGGCCTTGCAGCAGTAGTCATTGTGCTTCAGTAAAATAAATTTTACGAACTATAAAAATAGTGTCTCACTATCAATATTTTTATTTAATTATAAGCACAGGCAACAAAATAATAACTTCTTGTCATCAATGTTTAACCCTTCGTTGACTTTAAATTCTAATTTTCAACTTAATTGTTGTGTCGTTTGTAGAAGATATCTAGACGCTCAATAGAAACATTTTGATAATTTGTTTTTACTTTTCACAATTTCACAAATTACAATAAACTATAAAGCACACTACAAAGGTATCGCAATCATCACAAACCACAGATGCACAGACCAATTAGAGTACTACGTACAGACTGCCATCTGGGGAACAAATATTTTCGCCATTACGGGTAAAAGCTGACAATACACAACAGTTACTTTTTTTATGCAATGGGAATTTCTAAAGACAAGAAAGCAAGGCACGTTATGCCTCACTTCGAATTTTGTAGCATACACATCCACCATACTTTCAATTTTTTGTTTTGGAAACAAACAGTTAATTTGTAATGAATAAAACTAAAAATGTTTGTTTTTTAGCATTTTTAAAGTTTTCAAATGTTTCACTTTTGCACATTAGGTAATACACAATTTTGTAGATGGAAAACATCTGTGTCCTTTACAATTTTTTTTACACTGCAACCATTTATTATTTAGAACCTTATCAAATAGGAAAAAAATAGGGAATGGTCGAATTGTTCTTCATTCTTCTTAGGAATAAATTTAAATTAATACTTACAAATTACAGCACATTTTATAGAAGAGAAAAGATTATTTTGATGTGCATTATTTTCCAAGTATTCATTTGTATCGTTAACAATTGTACCGAAATACCTAACTACACCTTAGGATGGGTAGTTTAGTTGGTTCTTGCCATCAGTATATTCTTATTGAACTATCCAGTCATGGACGCTGCTGTTATTAACTCGAATTAGGTTGTGCCTACAATTTGGTCACTCACTTATTCGCATCGCTGTCGCATCGCTATCGCTTTGCTATCGCATCGGTATTGCATCGCTTACGCGTCGCAATCGCATCGCTATCGCATCTAACTATTAACATTAATATCTATTATTAATGGATCTACATTCATAGATACATCTCTTCACGCAAAGAATCTTACGGGGTATTATATAAATGCATCGCTGTCGCATCGCCATCGCTTTGCTATAGCTTTTCCATCGCTTTTCTATCGCTTTGCTATCGCTTTGCTATCGCTTTGCTATCGCTTTGCTATCGCTTTGCTATCGCTTTGCTATTGCTTTGCTATCACTTTGCTATCGCTTTGCTATCGCTTTGCTATCGCTTTGCTGTCGCATCGCTATTGCTTTTCTATCGCTTTGCTATCGCATCGGTATTGCATCAGTTACGCGTCGCAATCGCATCGCTATCGCATCGCTATCGCATCTAACTATTAACATTAATATCTATTATTAATGGATCTACATTCATAGATACATCTCTTCACGCAAAGACTCTTACGGGGTATTATATAAATGCATCGCTGTCGCATCGCTATCGCTTTGCTATAGCTTTTCCATCGCTTTTCTATCGCTTTGCTATCGCTTTGCTATCGCTTTGCTATCGCTTTGCTTTCGCTTTGCTATCGCTTTGCTATCGCTTTGCTATCGCTTTGCTATCGCTTTTCTATCGCTTTTCTATCGCTTTGCTATCGCTTTGCTATAGCTTTTTCATCGCTATTCTATCGCTTTGCTATCTCTTTGCTACCGCGTGGCTATCACTTTGCTATCGCTTTTCTATCGCTTTGCTATCGCTTTTCTATCGCTTTGCTATCGCTTTGCTATCACTTTGCTATAGCTTTTCCATCGCTATTCTATCGCTTTGCTATCTCTTTGCTACCGCGTGGCTATCGCTTTGCTATCGCTTTTCTATCGCTTTGCTATCGCATAGCTATTGCATCGCTTACGCGTCGCTGTCGCATCGCTACCGCGTGGCTATCTCATCGCTATCGCGTCGCTCTCGCGTCGCTCTCGCGTCGCTGTCAAATTGCTATCGCTTTGCTTTCGCTTTGCTATCGCTTTGCTGTCGCATCGCTATCGCTTTTCTATCGCTTTGCTATCGCATCGGTATTGCATCACTTACGCGTCGCAATCTCATCGCTATCGCATCGCTGTCACATCGCTATCGCTTTGCTATCGCATAGCTATTGCATCGCTTACGCGTTGCTGTCGCATCGCTTACGCGTCGCTGTCGCATCGCTATCGCATCGCTACCGCGTGGCTATCTCATCGCTATCGCATCGCTCTCGCGTCGCTGTCACATCGCTATCGCTTTTCTACCGCTTTGCTATCGCTTTGCTTTCGCTTTGCTATCGCTTTGCTGTCGCATCGCTATCGCTTTTCTATCGCTTTGCTATCGCATCGGTATTGCATCACTAACGCGTCGCAATCGCATCGCTATCGCATCGTTATCGCATCTAACTATTAACATTGATATCTATTATTAATGGATCTACATTCATAGATACATCTCTTCACGCAAAGACTCTTACGGGGTATTATATAAATGCATCGCTGTCGCATCGCTATCGCTTTGCCATAGCTTTTTCATCGCTTTTCTATCGCTTTGCTATCACTTTGCTATCGCTTTGCTATCGCTTTGCTATCGCTTTGCTGTCGCATCGCTATTCTATCGCTTTTCTATCGCTTTGCTATCGCTTTGCTATTGCTTTTCTATCGCTTTGCTATCGCTTTGCTATCGCTTTGCTATCGCTTTGCTATCGCTTTACTATCGCTTTGCTATCGCATCGCTATTGCATCGCTTACGCGTCGCTGTCGCATCGCTATCACTTTTCTATCGCTTTGCTATCGCATCGGTATTGCATCGCTTACGCGTCGCAATCACATCGCTTACGCGTCGCAATCGCATCGCTATCACATCGCTATCGCATCTAACTATTAACATTAATATCTATTATTAATGGATCTACATTCATAGATACATCTCTTCACGCATAGACTCTTACGGGGTATTATATAAATGCATCGCTTTCGCATCGCTATCGCTTTGCTATCGCTTTGCTATCGCTTTGCTATCGCTTTGCTATCGCTTTGCTATCGCTTTGCTATCGCTTTGCTGTCGCTTTGCTATAGCTTTGCTATCGCTTTGCTATCGCTTTGCTATCACTTTGCTATCGCTTTGCTATCGCATCGCTATTGCATCGCTTACGCGTCGCTGTCGCATCGCTATCGCATCGCTACCGCGTGGCTATCTCATCGCTATCGCGTCGCTGTCACATCGCTATCGCTTTGCTATCACTTTGCTATCGCATCGCTATTGCATCGCTTACGCGTCGCTGTCGCATCGCTACCGCGTGGCTATCTCATCGCTATCGCGTCGCTGTAACATCGCTATCGATTTGCTATCGCTCTGCTATCGCTTCACGCAAAGACTCTTACGGGGTATTATATAAATGCATCGCTGTCGCATCGGTATCGCTTTGCTATAGCTGTTCTATCGCTTTGCTATAGCTTTACTATCGCTTTTCTATCGCTTTGCTATCGCTTTGGTATCGCTTTGCTATCGCTTTTCTATCGCTTTGCTATCGCTTTTCTATCGCTTTGCTATCGCTTTTCCATCGCTTTGCTATCGCTTTTCTATCGTTTTTCCATCGCTTTGCTATCACTTTGCTATCGCTTTGCTATCGCATCGCTATTGCATCGCTTACGCATCGCTGTCGCATCACTATCGCATCGCTACCGCGTGGCTATCTCATCGCTATCGCATCGCTGGCGCATCGCTATCTCATCGGTATCGCATCTAACTATTAACATTAATATCTATTATTAATGGATCTACATTCATAGATACATCTCTTCACGCCAAGACTCTTACGGGGTATTATATAAATGCATCGCTGTCGCTTTTCTATCGCTTTTCTATCACTTTTCTATCGTTTTGCTATCGCTTTTCTATCGCTTTTCTATCGCTTTGCTGTCGCATCGCTACGCGTGGCTATCTCATCGCTATCGCATCGCTGTCACATCGCTATCTCATCGCTATCGCATCGCTATCGCATCGCTATATATAAATATATTATTTTAAATTGGCTGAGTTCAATGAGTTCTAAATCTAAATAGGTGATTATGTGTATGGCTGTATATATTCTCCACTATATAATCGACAAAGTTCAATAAGCCATGATGCTGGTGTCGTTTAGTTTTTTTGTCTCCCGTACATACATTATACACGTTAACGACGTTAACGATATTTTAACCACGAGCCCGGAATGCGTGTCTGGAAACATAAAAAATATTAAAAAAATCTAAAACAAAAAATAAATAAAATATTACAAGAATTAAGTCTTGCTTATAACGCATCGGGGTCAACGAACTCTCGAAAGCAGCTGATTGTCTCACGGCTGCCGCGTGACAATGTTGTACCTAGCTACTTAACGTTTATTTATAGTCTCCTTATTTATTGTCTGAATAAAATATTAATAAAGTTAAAATTTATGTTATTTTTTTATAAATATTAAAATATTTGCATAACAAAATTTGGTGGAATATGTCGTTAGTATGCTTAAATATTTTTGAAACAAAGATTCCGCAAATAAATTATTTCCATTTCATTTTAATTTCCAAACTAAATTGAAACTATTACCAGACTCCTATGAGAGATACCTAGTCATATCTTAAGTTTATCAAAATCTAATTTATAGTCTGAATAAATTGATTTTCTTTGATGAAAAAAAACTTTCCTTAACAAACACACAATTTCTTGGAGCACACAATCGAATAAGAATAATTTTCATAATCTGTATTATCTACCAGTATCTGCCCGTTTGTTATTGTTACATAACAATAACTATTATCGCTATCGCCTCGCTATCACATTGCTGTCGCATCGCTATTGCAAAGGCTTATTTAACATCAGAGTAAGATTAGTTTTCCGTGTTATTACCACACAATCTCTGAGCATCGATCAAGTTTATACGAAAAAGAAAGTGTGCGACACCGCATCCAGTTCAGAAAATATCATGTTCACGTGAACGTGTTAAGTACTTTTATAGTATCTTAGGAGTCTTCATTTAAGGTGCATATGAACACGAGAAAGTCGTTTGAAGTAAAGCACTTTAAATCATAAAGATCTGTATACTTTAGCCAATTATTAAGCCTTTTTTGTTACAAATAAATCAATCAAATTAGTAATGTTAGGTGGCCAATAGTTCAATTTTGTTCATTTAAAGTGCCAAAGTAAAATATTTGTGAATAAATTATTGTATTTCTTCGTTGCCGCCAAATGTCACTTAATATGTTTGAGTATCGAGGCCACCACTTTACTCAAGACATAACTTTGTACAACGACTTATGACTATTTTAAAAATAATTTATTATTTCAAAAGACGTAGCAGCATGGGCTAAGATCTTTGCAGGCCCATGAAAGGGGCAAATTATCTTAAAAAAAAGTGTTACGGAAGATGTTGCAGCATGGTTTGAAGGTCAAAGCCAGCGCCAGAAAGGGGCAAATTAACCTTAAAAAAAATGTGTCACCGTGGTGTCTCTCAGAGTCATCGTTCGAAATGGTGCTACAACCAACGTTTCATTACATGTAGATTTTCTGGAGTGATTGAATGGTCAACTATCAAGATGGTCAATTTGTAGTCAATGGCCATTGTCCAGTTCACAATTGACAGCTGAAAGGTAAAGATAAAGAAAAATAAAGGTTTTTTGGTGCCATTGTGAATGAAGATAGTAGTATGGTTTTCTTAATTATTGAATTTTGTGTTTATATTGAGTGAAATTAGTCAATTTTGGTGGCATTTTTAACAATTTTGTTCAGTGAAAGTGCACCAACGAAATAATCATGAAGAAATTAGTGTATCGTGTATTTCCTCGTTGCCGCCCAATCTCATTATTGTGTATTACCTCACTGCTGCCAAATGTCACTAGATGAGCTTGAATTACGAAACCACCACTTTTCTCAAGACCCTGACATGACTTTATATATAGTGACTTATGACTGTTAAAAAAAAATTCGGAAGACATAGCAGCACGGCTTAAAAGTAGTCTTAGCCGCCCGCAGAAAGAGGCAAATTAACTAATAATAGAGAAAAAAAAGTTTCATACATGTGTCAGTCAGGGTCATCGTTCAAAATGGCGCTACGACCAACGTTTCGTTATACGTAGATTTTCAAGCGTATACAGATGTGCCCACAGACTAGTAAGAGGTAAGAGACAAAGAGCAGCAGCATAGAAATAGATTAATATGTATAGAGTTTTGGCGCCATCTTGAATGAGGATGGTCGTAATTTTTCCACAATTATTGAATTTAGTGTAAATTATGAGTAAAATTAGTTAATTTAGGTGGGAATTACTTTAATTGTGTTCAGTACACAAATGAAATAATCATGAAGAAATTAATGAATCGTGAATTTCCTCGCCGCCGCCAAATCTCTCAAAGTAAGCTTGTGTAAAGAGAGCGCCGCTTTACTCAAGACCCTGACGTGACTATGTAAATAGTGACTAGTAGAAGAACAATTTATGCGGAAGACATGTGACTTTTATTATTATAACTATATAGGTAATTAATACGTAAGACGTGGCAGCATGGCCTAAAGGTCTTATATGTATATATAGGCAAAGAGTATATAAATACTAGGTAATAAGAGGCGGGTCTTCCATAGATACGTAGCAAACACGAATTTTGTATGAAGTTTAGCTTAAAGTGATACAGGTCACTTGACCTAATATGGTGAAAAGGTATAACCTTTATAACTTGAAAGTAAGTCTAAACGCATTCAGATATAAGCAACTAGTGTCCTACGATTTAGGCGAATAAAAAACGTAGCAAACTTATTTTTTTACTTTTTTATAGTTATATCATTTGGTTTTGATACTGACTTCTTCTTTCTTTAGGTTTTCGCCTTCACGTTAGTATTTAGCCATTAGTCAAGTAGTAATTTGCATCAAATTTTATATCAATTTCAATTAATTTTAATTAGTCATCAGTCATAAGTCGTCAGTAAGTCATGTCAGGCTCTTGGGTAAAACAGTGGCCTTTTTACACAAGCTCATGTTATGAGTTTTGGCGGCAACGAGGAAATATACGATACGCTAATTTCTTCATGATTATTTCATTTGTGCGCTTTCACTGAACAAAATTGTACAAAATGCCACCAAAATTGACTAATTTCACTCAATATTAACACGAAATTCAATAATTATGAAAAAAACTTCGACCATCTTTTCTCTCGATGGCGCCAAAACTCTTGATACTGACTTGTGTTTACTTTGAAATAGTTTTAATAACTAGAAGAACTTCTTTATTTATATTTATTAAATGGTGCTTTAATTATCCATTCAAAATGAGTTTCAAAATGAAAAATAAATGTAGTAAGATGTTTCATAAAAACAAATGTAAACCTATATAGTCTGTTTTTTTTACAAGTCCGATTATGTAAACAAACAGCACATCAAAGAAAAACATCAAAGTTTCACACCAATCATATTCATTAAATTCAACATTAATGGTTCGAAGTATTTTTTCGCTCTAAGCAGAACGTTTAACACTAAAGTCTATTTCGAATTTACCATTTTAAGACATTAAATAAGGTTTCGATCAGTTTTTAACTTTTCTAGAAATAATGCTTAGTGACTATTAAGTTTGCATAAGTAAACAATGACGTTTACGAGTTCAGGCCGCAGTTCAGGAAACGCAAATAACGTGTCTTATTCTCCATTATAGTTAAAGTAGTGCCACCTTTCCCTTGGTCTTTCGATAAGTTTTTACTTTCCTATACAAAATGTGATGCCATTATAGTATTAAGCACGAAAAAAATTTTTGTAATATTTTTGTAATGTGTCATTTACTTATCTAATAAAATAACAACTACAACAACCAGTGCCACCCGGGCACACGTCCGATCCCGGGCACTGCCATTTCCATTAGAAAACTCAAACACACACTTTCCACTTTTTCCCTGTCGCCCGACACGGGGATCAAACCCGGGACCTCAATAAGCTAAGTGCGACGCCAAACCGCCAGACCACAGTTATTCGTTTTGACACGCAAGTATTTATTACCAGTTTTCCCAAAAAAATATGTCATTCACCACTTTCATTATTTTCTTACCGAACATACACTATCCATTATGTTTTGGCAAGAAAGAAAGATAAACAAACATACTTTACCTTATATTTACCTTATATTTATTTATATAATATTACTACTATGAATAGAGCACTACTATTTACTAAATTACTATACTAGTATTGACCAATAAATATCATTCATTCACAGTAGTATGTCATTCTTGCTCATTCGGTCTTTTGATAATTCCCAACCCTATTATTATTGTCTACGGCTTCCTAATGTCACTGCTCCGCCATTGTTGCTTACTAAGTTGGACTCAGACCTACTTGTTAATTAAGATAATATGACAAAGAGTAAAGTAAGGTTGGCGGGAACGGTCGGAGGGGTAAGGCACGGTTTTCGAGGGTTCCCTCCAATCTTTAAGCTAAAAATGTGTAATATAATGTAAAAATGTATAATTTGTAAATTAATTAAAGTGTAAATATTACTTAGTTGTGTGTAAATGTGATTTAGTAAATAAACTATACTAGTGAAAGACTATTGTAGAGTTTTATCACGAAAGAACAGGCAGAGGCCTGAACAAGAAAGAAATTTGAAGACGAAACTAGAAAAAGACATGAAATATTAAGATATGGGTTTATTACAGAATATAAGACTAGTATAAAATATAGAGGTAAAAAAAAGAATATTAAAAATACTTTTTGCACTATCGTAGAAGTTTTGGCGCCAACATGAAAGAAGATAATTTTGGTGTTCAGAATTTTAGTTTTATAATTTGTGTGAAAATAATCGTAATTCAAGGATGTGACGTACTATAAAACAAATTAACGGAGAAACATAATATGTAAACTTCAAGAAATTAAAACTAAAGACGTATTGAAGGACTCAAATAAGCTTTGTCTTAGTGAAGGAAATGACTTTTAAAAAGGGGAAGACAATATGTTAAGAAACTGAAGAAACGGAAGACGTGGCAGCATGGCCTAAAGATCTTAGCCGGCCCCAGAAAGGGGCAAATTAACTTAAAAAAAAGAGTAATACTAGGAAACTGGAACTACCTACACGTTTGTCACATTTTTTTATCTTTAAAGCAGTGTTGCCAATATTTTAGAAAATTAAGAGTTAACCAACTGAAATAAGTGTTATAAATTATTAAAACTACGTATTACGGTTAGATAACAACTAAGACGGAATAAATAAGTTTATTCAAGTGTTCAATATCAGACAAATTTTTCGACATAATGTTTCGAAAATAATGTAGTTAAGAAATATTTAGCATAAATTGTTACTAATTAGTTAACTCGTAAATTTTGATGGAAATTACGTAGATTTTAAAGTGACGAATGTAGAACTCTGTTGCCAACAATCTGTCATCTGTTTTAGACGTAGCTAAAAAAGCATAGATTTAGAATGTAATAGATAAACAACTCAAAACACGAAACTACAAAATAATATACCTACGGTGAATAAATTGTTTATGTGTGAATCAAAAAAGGGTTCTTCATTAGGCCACGTACGTTAACTATATCGATAGACGAACCTACAATTTTACTGTTTATTTAAAAGAACTAGCTAGTTAATTAGTAGGTTTTACTTAACACTACCACAGTGACTACTGGGTGATGGATTTCTACGTCGCGCACATGTTTTTGAATCACCATCAGCTACTGCAATATATACTGCGGCAGACTCCGAGTGCCACACGTCTTTATTATTATTTTTTCAAGAAGTTATAACTTCTCACGCGTGTACAAAAGCATACGCACCCATTGTTTGAATGGATTATTGCTAAGCTCGCGGTTTTTACAACTTCACCGGACAGGTCGTGCGGAAACTAGTTTTAGATAGGCGACATGACCGCCGCCCGATCACACACCTTTGGCAGAGGGGGTATGCTTGTAGTGGAAGGGGTAACTTAAAGCAAATTTTAACGTGCATAATAACAAATGCTAACGCTAGTGCTAAAAACTAAAGAAAGAAATTTAAAATCTATTTTTTATAAAAATCTTTCTCTTTCTGTTTTAAATCAGTCAAAATGCTCATTGTTAAAAATTAAAATGGATAAAATGTTGGCTCATTAACAGTTACAGATATTATGTTTATATTAGTTTATTCCGATAAATTATAAAAAAAAGTTTTTGCTTTATCCGTGTCTTGTGTTCAACACTTTTTTTGTTTGTGTTCAATTGCCTATTTTTATTTTTATCCTAGTTTGAGCCTTAATCCGGTAATCCAAATTCCATATCTTCAAATGTTTTCTCCTCTTTTAACTCTATAGTGGCAGTTGCAAACGTGAATGTCATAATGAAAACAAAATTTTGGCTCTTTGGATAAAATAAATATACTTCTTAGTCTTTGGTGTTGCTAGGGATGTAACATTGAGCATAAATTATCGAGTATTAACATGTCGACAATTTTTCAAAGCCTAAAAAATCTTTAAATGTAAAATAACTGATATTTAAATAGTCTGTTTGGATTAGGGCTCGACACAGTGAGTGGTTATTATTCATACAATACTGGCTGTTTTAATATGCTACATTTACTTGCACAAGTTCAATGACAACGCGCGCGATATTTATGGTAACAACTGAAAGCACCAGCTTTTTACCTACATTATTTTTTAATGTACTAAGGTTTTTTTAATTCTGGAATTGTCTAACACTTTTAGTCCACGCTGCAAGTCTGCGGTATTAATTAAATACGTTTCTTGTTATTTATTTTTATATTACCTCTTAAGTTTCGTTTTATAAGTCGTTACATAATGTCATGTCAGGCTATTAAGTAAAGCGGTACTACTACTTAAACGCATTTTGTGATACTTCACGACAACGAGGAAAGACACGATACGACGATTCATTTGTTTGCTATAACCGAACAAAATAGAACTAATTGCCACTTGAATCAACTTATTTTAATCATAAGCCACACCATACAGCTGACCGCCTCGTTGGTCAAGAGGCTAGCGTACACGCTTGACTACACTGACCAACCGCGAGGCTCGGTTTCGATTCCCGATGGGGGCAGGCATTTGTGTGATGAATATTTAGATGTCTGCATTTCCGGGTCTGGGTGTTTATTAAATGTATTCTGGTATGTATTAAAGTAGTTCTACCACCCATACCACAAGCATGTATTTTTGGAACGAAGTTCCTTATTGCGCGTTGTGAATGGGGCTAGACGGAAAAAAAATCTTACGAAAATGCTGTCACGACACTTTTTGCTCTGTGGTCTTGTGGTTCAGTGGTTGGACTTGACTGCATGAGATCCCGGGTTCGAATCCCGGGTCGGATTTTTTTTTATTTTTTTTTTAATTTTTCATTTTCTTTTTTTATTATCATTTTCTTTCTTTTATTTTTTAGAGAGGGGGGAGAGAGAACTTTGTTCCATTCGGGTGTCCCTTGACACCTCTCAACTTTTTTTTATGATATTGGAAGGCAAACAAGCAGACGGATTTCCTGATGTTAAGAAATTCACGCCGCCTAGAGACACCAAAGGTGGTAATGGTACGTTGCAAACCTGAGGCCGGGATGTTATTCCTCGAGCGAAAGTAAGTTTACCGGCTACCTTACCCTCCGAACCGGAACACGTCATGACGTTATGGCGGCAGGAATAGGTAAGGCGGTGGTACCAATCCGGACGAGTCGCTGCAAAACTCTACCACCTAGTCAGACGTCACGATGTTAGTGACGGTGAGCCTATGCTCACATTTTACGAGCTGCCTGGCAAGGAAGGCAGATGGTCAATTCTACAAAGGAGCTTGTAACTAGTTTAAGGATATACTTATTACCATTATTATTATTAGTTACGAAAAAACTTGAAACGAACTTCACGAAATCGCTAAAACTCTCGTTTATTGTAATTACTTTTCACATTTTCAGGTACGTATTCTGAATCAATAGTTGAAATCTTTAGTAATTTGAGGAAACATTAATCGCTTTTACTCTATTTTGTCAAATGAGATTTGAAATAATTACGTAAAATAAATGAATAATCACAACTTCAATAATTTCAAATTCACAAAGGAATACATATTTTATATAATCAGCAAGTAAGTACCTTCTTAAAATGTTAGAAAAAAAAATCTAATTTTTCCAATGTAAAACTAGATATCTGTTGGCAATGAGCATAGGAACAAAAGCTTAGGTAAGCGGTTTGAAACCTTCGAAACCGATCTGTTTTTTGGAGTTGAAGAAAACATCACAAAACTGTTTTTTACGCGCCATCGGCCATCTGTATTAATCAGAGGTAAATTGTCTCACAACTTTAAAATATTAAAATTGAAATATTAAAATCGATTTTCTTATATATTTTTCTATCGATTTCTTAATAATAGATTAATTTTTCACATCCCTACGAATTGGTGATTCGATTTCAAGGAGTGTGTACGTAAAACACATGAGCACGATTTATTTTTAATTTATTTCATTGCAGATAAACTTAGAGCAAGCCCTAAATTTGTAAAGCGTTGCTGCATCTAAAAATAAAAAGGTAAACCTTAAACGCTGTATCGCTACTACTCACTCGATAAAAGCTAAATAGAACTATCCAGATTTTGTCGCCTAACGCCATTTTGTAGTAATGATTTTGTAAAGGCGAGTTGAATTGTTGACACATTTTTCATCTCTGGAACATGAAGTGGATTTTAGACTATGATTTAAGAAATGAAATTTTGTTGTTGAAAATTCAATATAATTTACATGAATAGGTAGCTTGTGAACTGTCTTCCTTACTTTAATAGAATTAACATTTAATAGAAGTTCCTAGAATCGAGATTTTATTAGTGTGTAGAGGAAGCTGGAAAGTGGAAACTAAGCATTGTGATTCGCAACCACTAACATTCATTTAATCGTGTATATAACAATTGCAATTTATATTCTAAATTATATAAACAATTGCTTACATTAATTGTAGTTTGCATTATTTTGTTAACATTAAGAAATAGAATATTAACAGAACATTACTCAGGTGTGTTAACTATAGGATCAGATACATGCAGATAAGAATTTTTTGAAAAATCTAAGTTATCCAATTCCCTTCTAAATCCAAAAAGTGGTCTTGACGTGTTTGTTAAATGTAGTCATACTTTAAAATAATAACATTTTTTTAACGAATTTGACTGGTCTATGGTCAAACAGAATTGCAACACGTGTGAACAGTATACTTGGTAGAGTTCTGCAGCAACTCGCTTGGATTGATACCATCCCCTTACCTATTCCTGCCGCCATAACATCAATGCTTGCCATTGATGTGTTTCAGTTTGGAGTGTAAAGTAACCAGTAAAATTACATTTGCTCGACATGTAACACCCTCACCTTAGTTTGGCAACATACTATTACCTACTACCTTTGGTGTCTAGGTGGCGTGAATTTCTTACCATCAGGAAATCTGCTTGTTTGCCTTCCAATATCATAAGAAATAGTAACATTAAGATATTCAAGTTTAAAATTGAGACAATGTTTTGTTGATTCATTATTACTATCTAGAATTAATTTTAATTAAAGGTAAAGACATACATTTTTACTGCCTTTAAAAATGGAAGAGGTTTTCTATTTGGCTGTATTTTTTTCATTTTTTTTATGTTTGCTATGCTATGTGACCTATAGCCAACTGACTAATAGTTCTTAGAAAAATAGGTCATGATTTCGAGGTAGTTACATATTAATTTTATCATGATCCAACTAATGGTTTTTAAATATATACTTACTAGTGCATAAATTTTTCACTTAAACTGACAACCTTATCATTGATGAGGGCATCAAGTGTAAGAAATAAATTTAAGCAATACTAACTCAAAAATTAATAGTAGGATGTTGGGAACATTTAGGAATCATTTGCCTTGTTTTGAAAAAAGACTTGTGAAATCATGACTTAGTACAGAAGGATAATTATTGGAGTCAGTTTGTGCAGTTTTACTGTGCTTAATTATTCTATTCATCTCTACCCCATCAAAACCTTTTTTTTTTACATTTAGTGCAAAATATGGTAATAAATCCTTTTCATTAATATATTTTTTCAGAAGCAATTTCATTAGGTATCAGTTAAATCAAACACAAAAAGAAATGTGTAAGATTAACTGTTCAAGTTGTTTGGATTGTTTAGTATGTAACATGTTATTTGGAATAAGTTGGCACAAATACTGGTTTTCTAACAATCTTGGACCAATGTAAATGACCTGTTGTAAGTGGTATAGTATTGTAGCTACAATATTAGGGAGCAGTCATAAAAAAAATCTGTCATTTATTTATTCAGTCACTAGATGATTGAAATTTTAGTATGATTGGTTTTGAGATAACAAAAACAATCATAATTAGTAGTTTATACTGTGACAGTTTTTTTTGTTATACTAATTTTTTAAACTCAGTGTGGGTTGGATATTTTAAGTTTTTTCCTTTTTTCTTCCTAATTTTTCCCCATGTTGGTCCGGGCTCCTTTGTAGAATAGACCATCTGCCTTCCTTGCCGGGCAGCTCGTAAAAGGCGAGCATAGGCTCACCGTCACTAACACCGTGACATCTGACTAGGTGGTAGAGTTTAGCAGTGACTCGCCCGGATTGGTACCACCGCCTTACCTATTCCTGCCACTATAACATTATGACATGTTCCTGTTCCGAGGGTAAGGTAGCCGGTAAACTTACTTTCGCTCGAGGCCAAACATCCCGGTCTCAGGTTGGCGACACACCATTACCACCTTTGGTGTCTTTAGGTGGTGTGAATTTCTTAACATCAGGAAATTCGTCTGTTTGTTTGCGTTCCAATATCATAAAAAAAATAAGTTGACAATTTATGTACAAAATTAATTTAATGATAGGTTTTATATTATTGGTGTTTCTGTGTACAAAAGAATTGTGCAATCTGATTTCCTAAATTATTCCAGCTGTCGGGATCAAGTTTATTAATCAGGAGGTTGCCACAAATTAGGACTGGGATTGAGAATTATATTTAAAAAAAAATTGGTTGATTATTATCTATCTAATGGAGTTATGATATCTACTGTTTATACCTATAGTCCTTACTTCATATTTACTATAGTACTAGTTAAGTCTAAATGGTCATGTATAATAGTCAAACTGTATTTTAAATTTTGTATTTGTTTGGATTTTCTGGCATGATTCTTTATAAAATGGGATTGTGGTAGGATTTTTATTCTAAGCTATCAGAACTTAATAAAAAATTATTTGTTTCAGAATGGCTGAGGATTTTGATGTGGAAGCAATGTTGGAAGCTCCTTATGTTAAATCGGTGAGTGGTACATTGTTAACTTATTTTAGATTAGTAATTTTAAGTGCTAGTACTATTATAAAAATATTTAAAGTCAAATCTTTTAGTGAGGTAAATTCTTTCTTGCAAAAATTTCAAGTTTATTGTATTTAAATATTACTTAATAATTTTCTTTTTTAAATTTAAATGAACTATACATTTTGTGGAGGATGGTGTCACATAAATATTTTTTTTACAATTTTTTTTGTATAAATTATTTCTAAAGTCTCTTCGCTTTTGCTTTGTTGTAATACCTAACATTAAGTAAGAAATTTGACCAATACCTAAATTTTCATTATTTTTTTATGTGTATTTGAAAATAACAATCTAATTTCATATCCATTTAGTACTTTGTAATGGACAAATATTTCGAAAAACAATGTTTTTGGGACACATCAGTAACATAGATATTTGTAAACTGTAGATTCAGATGATATTTTTTGTGAGTGTCAAGTAAATATAGTATTTATAAGCTTAATTTAATCGTTGGTTGGTAACCAAGTTCATTATAATAACATTAAATGCATTTAATCTAATTGTTCGCACATGGCTTTAACTTTCTGATTGTATCTTTGATTTTTTTTAATACTACAAAAAAAAGAAAGTCCCTAAAAGCTAATAAATTTATATAATATCATAAATTAAGTATACTAAATTTAGTATATTAAGTGACACCATTATCTTCAGTGTATATTACATATACAAAGTAACAAGTAGGTTGCTTTACTCATATAGGATTATTTTTTTCAAAAAACTGATTTCATCATATTTATTTGAATTACTCCAGTCACTTTAAAATACAAGCATAATGTTTAATATTTTTTTTAATTTAGGAAAAAAACTGATCAAAGATGTTAGATTGTTTTTGTCTTTTATTAAATGATATACATCTTTGACCAGTTTAGTAACATTGAGACAAAACTACATTTGAGAATCGTTTCTTGTATTTATAGAACTTTGTGGTAATAGTCCAGCATACTTCACCGACCTGAACAAAACGAGGTATCCTCTACTATACTTTTACTTTAATTTTTCTAAACTTAATTTAATTGTAAATTTATCATTTATTAGCAAAAAATACAAAATAATATCCAGTCCATGTGTACAAAAGACCTAAGCTTATGGGCCGTAAATCTTTTGCAGAAGTATCCCTGTGTGATGTTAGCGCTGTGTACATCCTTATTCAGTGGTTTCCCAAATGGTAAGTGTAGATCAGGGGACAGTATCAAGAGCCACACTTCAACACGCCATTAAAGACTATGGAGTCTGCTGTAGTTTAGGAAGAGTAAAAGTGACATTTGTGGGTTTTCATCAATAACAATGTTGCAATTGATGAAAAGTTACAGGTGTTTTTCAAACATAACTATTCAGTTTACTAATGCAATTTTATTTATTCACCCGTCGTGTGTTGCTGTGGCGCTGCTTCTACCTTGTGCTTTGTGTGACAGGATAACACTACCTCTTCAAAGCACCGCTCGGACAAGTATTCTGACAGGCACAGAGATAGAGAGAAAGACAGTAGTCGAAGGTATATAACATTTTAAATAATATGGTTATTTAAAAAATGCTGCTTCATTCTTAATTCCAAACACTGGCTTATAAATCAGTCTGTGGCTATGATGAAATGCTATGATACATGGAAATGACAGATATAAGAGTCAACAGATGCTTTTTTATTTTATTCTTGTATAATATCATATTAAGTATGCTATTCTCAATTAACTTATTTAAAAAAAATATAACACTGAAAATCAAACTTCTACACAAAAAGTAAAATTTAAAAGTAAATTTTGAAACATTGTAATTTAATGTAACAAAAAATCATAGTTTAAAATCATATATATTTCAAAAGTACTTCTTTATTTATATGAAACAGCGTTTCTGAATAACCTGAATTCTCTTAATTATCTATATAATATTTAAAAATGTCTTAATTAATTAATTATTGTAGAAGGAGCAGATCCAGAGACAGGAGAAGATCACGGGAACGGGATTCACGACGTTCGCGAGACAGGGATGACAGAAGAGATAAAGATCGGGAAAAAGAAAGAGACAGACGCGAGAGGGATAAAGATCGACACAGGGACAAAGATAGGGAAAGGGACAGAGACCGTGAAAGGGGAGATAGAGATCGTGATAGAGACAAAGATCGTGATAAAGATCGAGAGCGCGACAAAGATAAGGATAGAAAACGCAGTAAAGAAAGAGAACGCAGCAGACATCATAGCCGTGATAAGGAACCACCAAAAAGAGAAAAGAGTATTGAACCACCCAGAGATGAATATCGATCTAAATCAAGAGGCATTGAACCAAAAGTTGATGATCTGCCTCCAGAAGAGAGGGATTTACGCACTGTATTCTGCATGCAATTATCTCAACGTATTAGGGCTAAGGATTTAGAAGAGTTCTTCTCTTCAGTTGGTAAAGTTAGAGATGTAAGACTTATTACATGTAATAAAACAAGAAGATTTAAAGGAATAGCATATATTGAATTTAAAGATGCAGAATCTGTACCATTAGTAAGTATAAGTCTTAATTAATTAATGTAATTTTATTATTTATTTTTTTTACTAACTGTTCTAGCGCATTTCGTCGCTTTCCAAGTTTTTTTTTAATTTTTCAAAGGTTTTAATACTTGTTTTTCCATTCAAGTCCAAGATTTTCAAAATAGCAAATAGTTTTCTCGTTCAAAATGAGTGACGCGGATATCACACTATCTCTTTTATATACAAAACCCGCAAACAAACAAAATCAGCATCGCCGCACGAAACTCTGGTATATAGCGCAGTGTAATATCCGCCTTATACCCGGTTCCTGTAATTAATCAACGAAATTTAATCCATAAGTTTAACCATTCGTTGTTTGCTCAAAAGTAACAAAACGTTACTCATATTTAAAAAAAAATCGAGTTAACTATCGAAAATGAGCGAGCGTTTTTAGCAATTTTACTAATCGTACGACCACCCGTAATCAAAACCACCACCCGTAATCAAAATCACTACCCGTAATCAAAATCATTTGTTTCTTAAATATGGGAACAAGTCATTAGTCTTAAAATTATGACTTAGTGATCTTAATAATTTAAGTAAATGGTGTCATGATGTAGGTCTAGTTCTTAATTTTAGATCATACTCATTAACATCTTCATAGTAACATTTACCATGGGATGTGTGATTGTCCTCCAATCTAGGTTGTAAATACATACATTTCCTGGGTTTATGTATAGATCATAAATTAAACTGGGCTTCACATATGGAGCATGTAAATAACAAGCTACAATCTCGACTGGCTAAGTTTTAAATATTAAGAAACTGTATTCCGAATAAAGTCTGCTTAGTGTTGTACAATGCAATGGCAGATTCTATGATATATGGAATATCGAGCTATGGTAGAACATATAACTTATCTTAATGCAATTTTCAACACCTTGCTTACCTTAGGGTTATATTCAATTTGTGTAGTTTGATCAGGAACATTTATTTAATTATTATTATTTATATTTTTATTATATTATATCATTATATTGTTTATTTTTCAGGCACTAGGGTTAACTGGACAAAAATTACTTGGAGTCCCTATCATAGTACAACACACACAAGCAGAAAAAAATAGAGTAGGTAACACATTGCCAAACTTAGCTCCAAAGACCAGCAATGGACCTACAAGATTATATGTTGGCTCGTTACACTTTAATATCACAGAAGATATGTTAAAAGGAATATTTGAACCATTTGGAAAAATTGATCACATCCAGTTGATGACTGATCCAGATTCAGGAAAAAGTAAAGGATATGGATTCTTAACAGTAAGTATAGACAAATCCAACTTTTTTTGAGAAATAACATATCTAATTTAAAGTTAAGTTACTCTTCAAGTTATCTTCTATCTAGTTTAAACAAGACATTTTTTTTATGATATTGGATTAGACGGAAAAAAATCTTACGAAAATGTTGTCACGACACTTTTTGCTCTGTGATCTAGCGGTTCAGTAGTTGGACTTGACTGCATGAGATCCCGGGTCGGACAATTTTTTTTATTTTTCATTTTCTATTTTTATTATCATTTTCATTTTTTTTATTTTTTTTATTTTTTTTAGTTATTTTCTTTTTTTTATTTCATGTTTCTCTTTACTACTATATATTACTATATTATATATTACTAGAGATTGAGAGAGAGAGGGGGGGAGAGAGAACTTCGTTCCATCCGGGTGTCCCTTGACACCTCTCAATTTTTTTTTTTATGATATTGAAGGCAAACAAGCAGACGGATTTCCTGATGGTAAGAAATTCACGCCGCCTAGAGACAACGAAGGTGGTAATGGTGCGTTGCCAACCTTAGGCTGGGATGTTAAGCCTCGAGCAAAAGTAAGTTTACCGGCTATCTTACCCTCCAAAACGGAACACGTCATGAAGTTATGGCGGCAGGAATATGAAAGGCGGTGGTACCAATCTGGGTGAGTCGCTGCGAACCTCTACCACCTAGTCAGATGTCACGGTGTTAATGACGGTAAGCCTATGCTCGCCTTTTACGAGCTGCCTGGCAGGACGGCAGATGTCTATTCTGCAAAGGAGCCTGGACCAATTAGCACTTTTATTCAAATGACTTCAAATATGCGACTTACAATGGTAATAAATATAATCAAAACTTAAGCTACCATTTTCTAGTTCAATTAGAAAGTGTATTTGTATTATTGTCTTAATTGTAGTTTGTTGTTATGTCTATACTTAAAGCATTTGCTTTACATTTGTGCTAGTACTTATTTAGTCACTTACGTAGCTTTTACTGTAATGATACAATGCCAATCTGAGACTTAAGCTTCTTGTATCAATATATTGGCTTCCGCACCCCATAAGTTAGTTGTAGAACTCTGCTATCTAGTTAGACACATGCATATGACAGTCGAATGCAATCTGATTTAACAAGATATTTTCTCTGACTTCTATGTAATATGGGTCTTCTGTGCAGAATAGTCAATCTGCCGTCCTGTCTGGCGGCTTGTAAGAGACAACCAAGGCGAAACAGTTCATTACTAACTAAACCACTGGTGTTAAAGTGCTATGCAGCAACTTGGGTAGGGATCCACCTCCCTACGTATTCCTGCCGCCATAACGACAGTATCATGTTCGGGTCTAGAGGTTTCGGGTAGCCAGTAGACTTGACAATTGTTCTAACACACCAGCCACAGGACAGGGATGTACCTACAACATCTATGGTGTTTATAGGATGCGGTTATCTCTTACAATTAACGGAGCCACATTCCAGTTCGTTGTTTTGATACTTTGGTTTTAACACTTTTTCAATAATTGATAAGGTACAAAGCAGTGTTACATTTCATGTTTTACTTGCAGTTCCATCACGCAGCAGATGCAAAGAAAGCAATGGAACAGTTAAATGGCTTTGAGTTAGCTGGGCGGCCAATGAAAGTTGGCAATGTTACTGAGCGTGCAGATGGTGGGATAAACACGCGGTTTGATGCAGATGAACTTGACCGAGCTGGTGTTGACCTTGGTGCTACTGGCCGCTTGCAGTTAATGTTTAAACTGGCTGAGGGCACAGGATTACAGGTATATTTTATAATTTTTTTCGTATATAATCTTATTGGCACTGTGTTTGAATATAATCGCATTTTGATTACATTAAAGAGTTTTAACCCACATAATAAACTTAACTTGTCTCGAGACCTGCAAAGATTTGATATAAGAAAATAACTAAACTTGAGATTTCTTTCCTATCAAAGTGCTATTTTTAATTACGTATTATGCTTTTTGTACAATTTGGTTGGATCAAAAAAGCATGGGTCCTTGATGTATACAACTTTAATATGTTAATATAAAAATATGATCAGATTAAGCTCTGAACCTATTTTTGAAATGGCTTTTTATTAGTGTCGGACAAAAACAGGTTTTCGGTCAAAATAGTACCTTCTATTTCGAGGGACCGCAACCAAAGCTTACTAAAACTCAAAAATGTCCTGTCTGGTGTGTTTTTTTAAAAATGTATTAGAAGCTGGAAATATACGTTAGTCGCCTCTTTGGCTTAGCTGTCAGGGGTTGGACTAGATGTTGGTCTCGAGTTCTATCCCTGGGTCTTGCAAACAAGAGAAAAAAAATACATTTTGGGACCTAGTGTCTTCGGTTATTGAGGGCCCTGGTTGTTGTGCCTGTGCCTACTTCTTCAGGGATTCGGACGGGAAGCAGATACTATTATAATAGTATTTTTAAATTAGGTTAAATTCGTTTTAGCTTTAGCTTCGGTACAGCCGAAACTGCTAGTCGGAATTTTGGTTTCGGTTAAAAACTTATTTCGTTCAAATACTACTTTATAAAATTACCTACTTCATATTAATAATCAACACATTTTCAGATTCCACCTGCGGCAGCGTCAGTGCTAATGGGAGCGGGTTCGACATTAGCGCCTCAACCTCAGGTGGCTCCACCGATCGCCACCCAGTGTTTTATGCTCAACAATATGTTCGACCCAGCAACGTAAGTGGGATCCATTTTCTCTATTAATAATATACAAATAATACCACTTTCGCAACAGTGAGATCCGAGAAAGAGTGGGATTGAAAAAAAAAGATGTTGATGTAAAAATGAAAAAGGACAATGACTTACAATGCGAATGATGGATGGTAGGGAGACCCGAGGTTGAGATTCCACAGTCAAATTGTTCCGTTTTATCCGAGGGTAGTGTCAAGAGGCCGTCTCCGGCAAATTTGTATGCAAAAAGTAATTAATATGGAGGAAGATAGGCTGTCTGCAAAGATAGTAACATTTGGCACTCCTCTATGCCTATGGCATCAAGATGTGTGTGTCTAAAATAGGTATTTTCTTTAAGCTCAGCAGTTCTACACTTTTACACAAACAGCAAGTAACTTCATAGATTCACTAAGTAAGTTTAAGGCGGAATTTATACTAATAAGTAGCAAAGTAGAACATGACTAAAAATAAATTTAGTCATATTCAAATACCAAATAGTCTTTTGACTATTGATTACAGTTGGGTTCACCAGTGACAACAAGCAATTATTTCTGTATTATTTGGAAAAGATATAGAATGTGATCATTCTCCCCATGCAGAAGACTATATTTTGCCTTCCTGCCAGGCAGCTCGTAAAAGGCGAGCATAGTCTTACCGTCACTAAGAGCGTTACATCAGACTAGGTGGGAGAGTTTCGCAGCGACTCGTCCGGATTGGTACCATGACCTTACCTATTCCTGCCGCCATAACGTCACCGTTGCCGTTGACGACGTATTCCGGTACGGAGGTTGAGGTTTCAGGTTGGCAACGCTTCATTACCTTTGGTGTGTATGCGGGGTAAATTTCTTACCATCAGGAAGTCGGTTTGCTTGTCTGCCTCCTTCCAAACCATAAAAAAGTACCACGTTTGGCGTAAGACTTAACGCAAGATTAAAATATTTATCTTTTACAGAGAAACAAATCCAAGTTGGGACATAGAAATCAGAGACGACGTGATCAGTGAATGCAACAAACACGGTGGTGTTCTACACGTTTATGTGGACAAAGCCTCGCCACAAGGCAATGTTTACTGCAAGTGCCCGACCATAGCAACTGCGGTGGCATCTGTGAACTCTCTGCACGGAAGGTGGTTTGCCGGCCGCGTCATCACAGCGGCCTACGTCCCCCTCGTAAACTACCACTCACTCTTCCCTGATGCCATGACCGCCATAACGTTACTGCTACCGACGCGGCAGCGATAGTTATGCATTTGTGATTACGAGTGGTGTGAATACATGTTATTATTATCTAGTGGTGATTAAGTAGGTAATAAATGCAAAGCAATATAGTTTTTTTATTGTGTATCCAAATTTATTTTATACTTTAACCTTATTAATAATAAACGTCAACTAAAGAATAAAGCCTAAAATTTCCATGCGTCAATTAAAATTTAATCTATCTCGGTCGCACTCAGAGACGTCAATCATCTTTTAGTCGGTCAGGGCCCCCTACCATGAACGCTTAAAGCAGTATTATTTCTTTACCAAATGTTCGCTTTTATAAGCAACTTTATAGTATACAGCATAAGGTTGTCTTTCTCCTATGATAATTAGTATTATTGAAATAATACTGTTTTAAGAGCTTATGGTAACCCCCCCTGGTCGACATATTCTATTTCAACTTAATAAAAAGGTAATTGTCAGTGCAGGCGTAAATCTATAGGAAAGTCATGTAGTCATGTACAAACTTGTCATAGCACTCTAAATGTGTTATCTTTTTCTATTACTAATGTTGATAACTTACAATGAGTAAGTGCGCCACAAAATTAGCACCATTATAATATTTTAAATAAAGACTATAACAGAAGGTTAAACTATGGAGTACTTTAATCCATATTTATTAAAAACCAAACATGGCCCATCTACCAAAAACATCTAGAAAGCTTTTGTTATGGTCGTAAATAATAATAAGGCCTTTATTTCCAAACAGATTTCATTACAAATAATTTTAAATACAATTTATTATCTGGCTAAGTTTGTTAACCAAAACAATAGTCAATTATTCGTACAATTTTAATTCTAAACGTAGTAAATATTAACTTATAATTTGTGTTCTATATACCGAATGGAAAATCTGTTACCTAGTAGCCCGGTCCTTGTGTTTATTCCAGACTTAATTTGTTCCTACTAAACAAATCCGCAACATTACAAGGCTCTTATCCAATCTATTTCCAGTGTGGCTGGGCCTTTTTGTTTTATGGGCTGATACACGCCTCCATACATTTGGAGACCAATACTTGTGACTTGCGAAATATCGAGAGTTTCATTATTATTCACTCTTTTGCCTCGATAGTAAGCTTTGAACTCTGAAAACGGTAACTCTCGTATTGCAAATTCGTCCTTTGGTGCCTGAAAGAATAAAATATAAATAAAAAATAATAAATAGAGTAATTTCGTAGTATTTTTTTTAACTTAAGTCAGTCAACTAACGTATGATTTTGTCACAAAATGTATTTAATTTTTTTTAGGAGAGGCTATTAAGATTTTTATGAGATATACGTCTACAAATCTCCCTTATATTGTAGGTAGAATATAGAAAATGAGAGTAATAATAATAAAGGGGTTTCAATCACATTCATTTATTATTTCCATGTAACGTGAACCGGGGTTATAGGTTTCATGGAAAAACGTGTGTCATCTATGGAACTGCATTTCATGCCATTTCTGTGGTACATAGGTACTTAGTTTGCAAAACAACATCGGTAGAGAGGTACTTATATTAAATAATGCTAACATAGTTAAAGTTATCGTATCGTCTACTATAATTTAGAAATATAACTGAATTCATTTGTAATGTTAACGTTGAGTACTAATGGGACATACCTACCTACTATAACACTTTTTTTTAATTCTTATTTTTCATAAAATTCGTCTAGCGGTCGGTTATTATATTAAAACAGTTAGGTACAGTCCTTACCCTACTAGAGACCCAACAATTAGATGGGAATAATAATTAATTAGGTTAGGGGAGAGAATTCCTACCCATCTGTTTCCCACTCATTTTTCAATGGCAATGGCCCGGTAGGTAACATTCACACTGCCCTTTTATGGTTCGCTCATTTTTTTTTAAACTCAAGCTGGTCACGTAAAATAATACTTACAATTAATTTGTTAGTAAAAACACCATCGCCTATTTAGTGCTAATTATAGAATTGCTGCTCGTTTTGTACTAAAATATCCAAGTTCGCAGAATCTGACGTAAGTTTACTCCTCAAGTCAGTTTCCATGATTATTTTTAAAACAAGGCAGGAAACTTGCGACCCGATTTGTTAATGATGGCCCGGTTGCGACACACCAAATGGGAAACTGTCCCACCCCGTGTACGCAATCGTCTCTTTTGGACAAAAGAATATGTATTGAATTGTAATTAAATGGGAAACTGTCCCACCCCGTGTACGCAATCGTCTCTTTTGGACAAATATATATATTTACTAGCTGCCTATTCAAGCTTCGCTCGGATGTTATATTTTTTTGATTATAAGTTGAGATGTAAGCTATCCTATCTTTCAAGTTGGATCAAACTGCACACGGTGTGCAAATTTGACTCCTAAGTACTACCTAGTTTAGGAGTCCACCGCGGAAAAACAACGTGACACGTAATTTATATAGGTATATTAAGATATAAATTGTATATTGTAATTATATGTACTAGCTATATTAGACTTTTAATCTGCCGCCTTATGGTAACATTTGATTCCAAAACCTAATTCGGGATATAGGGGAATTTACCTAAAGACTACATACTAAGCGCACATGGCCACAGGACAGCGACTTACCTAACTATAATCAGGAGAGCCGTATGCTTGTTCACCGTCATAACATGAAAGAAATTGAAATGCTTATAAGTGCCATGGGTAAGCATTATAGAATGTCGAACCATGCCTCTACTTAGGTACAATTCTTAAAAAACTTATAGGAAACATGGTTAACCTACTTAACATAATTCGTACTGACCTGGAAATATTGTTCAAAGGAGTAGTTTGGTTCATTGTTCAATCCTTTATGTCGAAGTACAACTTTAAATCCATTAAACTGACCCTGGCCACGACACAAAATTTGAAGTTTCGTTCGTCCAGAGAGATCGTAGACACCGAGTGCTCTAATCCCAGCAAAACCAGCTCCATTAGGTTGTGGATTCAACAAGGCAAAAAATATAGCTCTTCTATATTCAGTATTCTGGTGGATCACAAATATAGCCTTGGACATCCCCACACTCCGTACTGTATCGGACTGCTCCGTCCAATCGTCAACATTGTCGGTTTTTGTGAAATCAAACAAATATGTAGCACTTGACAAGGAAATCTCATTGCTGGAAATCCAGATAAATTAATGTTAGTAAAGTATTTAATTTGACAGTAAGAATACGCTAATAAATTGTTTTAAATAAACGCAGAGTTTAGGTAGATAGGTACGCCTTTAGACTTCGTCTTCCACCCTCAGTAACTTAAAATGGGTTATGGGCCTAAACACGTCTCCAAAATGGTTCCCAGTAATGTGTCAGCTTCAAATATAGGCAAAAAAAGAACATTAAATACAGTCCTAGTTATAAGTTATACGGTGTAGGCAACAGTCCGTCCCGACTTCATATTGATGGTATTTTTTTTAATTATATATACCTACTTAAACTTAACTTAAATATAGGTAGGTACTTATATTATGGGCCATGTGTGAATCGGGGAGGATTCTAATGGTAAAAGATTTTACAAATCGTCCATTACTTTTCGCTCAATGTAAATAACCAAATCAAATCTTTATAAAAATATCAGATTATAAATAAAACGAAAAAAAAACACGTATATACTTACGTATTTATACTCGTTACTATCTGATAAAATGAAGCAAAATTAATAAAAAGCAAAAAAATATAAACCCGTAACTTGAACATATTATGGCGTCGACAATTTAATTTGAATGTAATAATTTAGAATGCATTATCACATTACGAGTATCAACACATTACATATTTACGTTAGCGAACGGTTCCTCTTATCTTTATATGTTATTGACATCTTACTAGTAACAAAGATTTTCATTAGTTTCATTAAAAACATTACCAATGAGATAACCTTCAAAGCGTTAATTTATCAAATAAAGTAAGTATACATACCTACCATGATTTGATAACTTCAACAAGATCCATCATCAATTTGAAATCTCTGGGATATTAAATGTTCCTGTTTCACGAGTCATGACTATTGTAGGAACATAAAACGTACGTAATAAGTAAATAGGTAGGTACACTCCGCGCAAAAAAACTGTGATAAACGCTGATCTAGGTATAAGTTTACAAGATAATTTGTCTGAGTATATCCTGGGGGGTGATTATATATCTCAGTTGTCAACTCAAACTGTAATAGTGTACATCAAATGACGTCATTTGTGTTTGCTATCTCTATTGTATTTCTGTTGGTCACTGGAGATAGCAAATACAAAACACGTCATTTGACAGCGATTCGATGTACACTCATCCATTTTGAGTTGGTGACTGAGTTACATAATCACCCCCCTGGTCACAAAATACTAAGTAGGTAGGAAGTGTATCATTATCTAATGTAATGTTATTACTCATGAATAATGAAGGGTTTAAACTACACGAAGGACTTAAAATGTATCTTGTTCGTAATATCAATCGACTGAGTTATTTTTTTATTACATAACCTACCTATACCAACTAATAATGTAGGTACTCTATGCATAAAATGTAGGTGTATTTTTCGTTTTAACCCCGACGGAAATTATGGTTATAAGTTTGACATGTATGAGAGTGTGTCTGTCTGTGTCATCGTAACTCTTGAACGGATAGACAGATTGAGATGCGGTTTTTAATGTTTGAAAGCTGACGTGAACGAGATGGTTTAATCTGCATCATAGGTTTTGTCAGGGGTTATTGAAATTTTGTAAATGTTAGAATATAATGGGTATAAACGTTATTTTTTTATTATTTCGTAGGTATCTCGTTGATGCTCTGGGTGAGCTAGTATTATGGTTCACGCATAAACTCAAGAACGCTATTTTTCGACCTTCGACCATTTTTTTATGTTCCCCGTGTTTGCCCGGGCACCTTTGCAGAATGAACCATCTACTTTTCTGCCAGGCAGCTCGTTAAAGTCGAGTATAGGCTTACTGTCATTAACACCTAGACATACTACTAGGTGGTAGTTTCGCAGCGACTCGTCCGTATTGGTACCACCGGCTAAGCTATTCCTACCGCTATAACGTCCATGCTCGCCGTTGACATGTTCCTGTTCGGAGGGTAAGGTAGCCGGTAAACTTACTTATCATCAGGCAATCCGTCTTATAGTTTGCATTCCATTATCATAAAAAAAAACTTTTATAATTGTTATTTTCCATTGCTAGAAAGTTTTAAATACGGAATGGATTCATCACATAAAAATGTACATTTGAATATGACCATGTAGCTATAACTTGTTTCTTGTAAGATATTTTAGAATATAATATGCACAACTTTCTCCTAGAAATATTATATCAGAGTTGTTTAGCTACGAAACATATTATAGTTATCGACATAATTTATACATATAAAACTAAAAAAACTACATAACTTGGATTTAATCCAAAGTAGCTTAACGGGCAACATTACCTTTCATGTTTTTTTTTCTATTTCATATTTTGATATTATTACTTTGATCTTTTATATATTTTTTTATTTATGATATTTCGTCTTTCGAGAACAGGAAAATTGCTAAAACCATCATAACTTATGCAATATTTTTAGCAATGTTGCAGAGGAGTGACGATAAAGATTGAAAATATATTGTAAAAAAACTACAAGCTTATTTTAAAATTTATTTCTGTTTGTTAGTATACCTAAGTTATTTCCCACCACCATTTAAATTATTTTTTAATACACCAATGCGTCTCAAATAACGCACAAGAAAGGGTGTAGATGTTAAAGTAATTGCTATTCGAGCTGGAGCAAACACTTTATGTATGCCATAAGCTATCACAAATGTGCCCGCATTTGATGCAACTGCACTAGCTTGAGATCCTTCACCAATGTTGAAATATTGCAAAACTGCTCCTACGTCTACACCACTGAAAGCATAAAATTATATAAGCATTTATTTAAACTGATTTTTCATACAACTTATAATGTAATAGTCAGGTGAAGTTGTAAAAACCTCACGGTTAGCATGTTGCTAATATGTTATTAGCCATTTAAAAAAAAAAACAACTTATAATTTATTACCTATTACATTTTTTGGGCTTTATTAAAATTAAAAAAAGTATGGATCATAATATGATTAAAAAGTGAAATTTAAATTCTGGGCTAATAATAATTTCTAGGTGACAATTCAAGAATATCTTCTGATTTAATTACTCAGGACATTTAAAGTGTTTTTTATGATATTAAAAGGGAAACAAGCAAACTGATTTCCTGGTGGTAAGAAATTAATATCGCCTAGAGACACCAAAGGACACCACCATAGTGCGCTGCCTATTCGATAAGTACTCGAGAAAAAGGAAGTTCACCGCCTACCTTATCCTCCGAACCGGAACACGTCAACGGTAAGCATTGACATTATAGCGGCAGGAATAAGTCAGGTGAATATTATAGTAGGTAACATTAAAGTTCTAGCAAGTGCCAAAAATGAATATTGGGATTAATTGAAGGTAGTTTTTCGTTTCAGAGTAACAATTTAATTTGGAAAACATACTGTGACAATGTTGCCTGGAGTCATGTCAAATGTCAATATGTTTCACCGTTGTTTTTTTAATTGTTCATTAAAATATATGTACAGGTCGCGGCATGAAACTCGAGCGCTGACCGTTATTGCGCAGAAGTAAAAAATAAAAACAGTGTACAGTCGCGTTCTGAATTGTTTTGTTGTCATCGTTAATTTTTGTTGTTGTTTTTTGTTAAGTTTGTTTTGTTGATTTGTTTGTTGTGTTTGTTAGTTTATTCACTGTTTGATTAAGTTTGAACAGTTTTTAAACAGTGAAAATGCCGAGGCCGGGAAGGAATACTGTTTTGAAAAGACAGGCACGGAAAATGGTGTTTGACGTGCATTGTTTTCTGAAAAGGGAATCGAATGATTTCATTAATTCCCTGAAACAAATTCAAAG